>ARYC01002109.1:0-61381 GCA_000711775.1 Oxytricha trifallax
TATATAGTTTAAATTATTACTATAAAATGGCACTGTAAAATCAATCACTCTCTTCACTCTGTTGACAGTCTTGAAAATAATACCATTTCTTTTATAAATATTGGCTATAGTCTAAGGAGAGATGCGCATGTCAGGAAACCTGCAATGAAATATTACAGCTCGCTAGTCTAATGGAAAGTGTGCCCAATACTTCAAAGTCATAGAGTCGCAGAGGAAGTCAATATGAGCCTAAGAGAACTTTTATTTTCTTGCAGGATGCGTTCAACAACCAGAATTAAAATGCTAAACAGCTAGTATACAGTGATACCTAACAGTTGAGGCACTCTTGCGTAATAACTTTGCTATAGCTGCATAATTTACTACAGGTTTGGCTTAGTCTATATTAATACACGTACCATACCTAAGCTTAAGCAGTAAATCTAAATATTACTCATCATAAATCGACCCTAAATTTCGCTAATTTCTATTTCTCATTTTGTAAATTGGCCTAATTTCTCTACTAACCCCAATAAGACCCCAACTATACCCTACAAATCAAAGCACTTATAAACCTCACTATGGGGTTTTGGGGTTTTGACTTGTGTTGCATGTTTGCTCTTGGTTAGTTTCTTAGTAAACCTAGGTTATTTCTTTTTATAAATGGGAAAATATTGTTCTATAAATTCAAGATTTTAGGATATAGTGTTTGGCCAAATATTTATTTTTCTTTAGTGCATACTTTGGTTTGTGTATTCAGAGTTATCTTGGAAATAATCTGGCAAGGCATATGTCTCTGTAGCAATGTTAGTAGCATTTTATAGGGTCAAAGCTGCATGAGTACTTGCTGCCTGCCAATAGAGGTCTGTCATATTTTGATGGTCTTCATTGGCTAGGTCTTCCATAGCTCCAAGAGAGGAGCTATTTTACAATATACATCACTAATAATAACCATAATTAGATTAAATTTACAAATAATTGAGAGTAAGTTCATTAATAAATTTAGTGATTGTTGTTAGGACAAACATCTTCCATAAAGTTATCGCATTAGTTATTAGTATTGGATAGAGTGCAAAAAGCCTCTTCTTATTCTAAATTATTTAAACTTTCAAAATAGTTATTCGATTGAAAGCCGCAAGGCCCTTGCTTATAAGCAGTGCCACTGTAACTCTCTAAGCCCCCGACCTTACTGCACTTGTCATTAAGGGCGCCAAGCTCGTCAAATGAGTTTATATAAATCTATGCTATAAAATTCTACTACAAAGTTAAGCATGAATTAAAAACAGTTGCGATGAGCAGCAGATAATCTTCCATAGATGAAAGAGTCTTAGAATTTGAAAGAGTGAAGTGATTTGAAGGGTACAGTATGTGTTACTGGAAGGTCATCAGCCATTTCTGACTGAAATATATCGTTACTAGCTGCATGTCCATTATTGTAGTCGACCTAATTTTCCTTCAAAATATTTTAATAGCAGGTCAAGTTTGAATTGAGGAGGGACGACGGCATGAGTGGCTAGTGACAGCGTTTCATGGGCGTGCGCATCTCATTTAAGAGCATAGTTTGGGGTATGGTATCGGTAAGAAGTCTTTTCATTATTAAATACGTATATTAAATTTTTTAGAGCCGTAGATCCTAAATATTTTCTACTCACTTACATATTAAAAACAAATCACGCAAAAATAGAAATCTTTCAAATCCTATTCTACTTTATCAATAATTTTAATTTACTTAATCTATCGCTTTTATTTAAGTCAAACTTGTTAAAATAAAAGGATCATAATGTTTAAATTTAATATTGTGAGAAATATTCAATTACAAATGATGCAATAATAGTATCTTGCAATAAATTTTTGAAAGCGTTCTTCTTCTGTCCTGCTCCAACATCATACTTCAAAAGTAATTATATTGTTTATTTTTCCCTGAAATCGCAGACATGCATAAATCCTTTGGTAGTAGTGTATAAAAAGACAGTAGGCATGCTTGGATGAAACTCGCAATGAGAAATTACTTCGTCCAAGTCATCGATGCTCTTTGGTTTCATATCCAAAACATTATAAACAGTGGTTGCGTTTTCCACGTTCCAAAGATTTACACGCAGGTCATCTGCTGATAAGAAATTCTCACCATCTGGAGAGATACACAGCGAGAAAATTAAAATTTCATATATGAATTCTTAGAACTAGGCAGATATTCATAAAAATAAAGAGCGAGTTGATATGGTATTCATGCGCACTTTAATAGAATTATTTGCAGCGGCCTTCCCAGCTTTCATTTATTACTTTAGATCTTGGAATCATTAATTTCCCTTTCTACAGTAGTTTCTTACAAGACTCGTACTTCTTTTCTTTTCTGTATTCCAACCGCCAGAGCTTGATTATAATAATAATTTAACTTTAAGCTTTAATATAATTTAATGTGTTGATTAATTTATCATTGGCAGATAATAATTAGGGAATGCTAGATGTATGTTAATTGATCCATTCAATAACATTCACCTTCTCGGGTATTTGATTAGAGTTTAAAGGGTCGAAAGATGTCTCATGGGATTAAAATTCAGTCATATATTATAAAATTAACAAGTACACTTGGGATATAACTTAATAGTGGGATGTTAGTAATTAATATTCGTAGTCCATTTAGCCACCTTCTTCTATTTTCTGGAAAACTATGACTCTGCCTCCTCTGTCACCTACTGACAACATAGTGCCCTGTTTGTCGAATGCAATGGCAGAGAGCAGATCTTGCTTAGTAATATTAGATGGATCGGACTCCCCCAAAACATTCAAAGCCTGCAAATTCAATGCTTTCATTTATAATTAAGAGGACATAAAAATAATCCATAATTCAATATAGGCAAATAGTTCAATATTTTAACTAATTTATACAAATATTTTTAATTTTACTTTCGCTTCTGAATTAGGTAGTTCTTAAGAGATTTGAGTTTATTTAATGCTTGATTTTGATTTCATATTTTACTATAGACACGGTAGAGAGAGATAAGGGGTCGGCTATCTTCTTTCAATTTAAAACAAATTTATTAAAAGACTAAATAAATAAACATATTAATATCATAATCTCATCCCATTTTTTATTCGATTTATTATAATCTATAATTCTATAACTCTACTTTCATCTGTTTATTGGCATTAAAAATTGTTTAAATTATTTTGTGTTTATTTTCTAATGTAAAAATTGATACAAATATTTTCAGGGAAACATCTTCATTTTAAAACTATTCCACCCTGAAGTAATATTGTAGGAATACATTCGAAATTGGGAAATTAATTTATAATAAATTAATTATAAATAAAAATCTTGGCAGTTAAAGTCGGCCAATTTAAATGATCTAGGGCTCATTCGATAGAGAATTTTAAATTAGCTGGACTATATTATTGGCGGTACTATTTTATCGCATCCCTGGAGCGAGATAACTCGACTTTAATTAAACGCATCTAAATTCATTAAATTATACCCTCACATTAAAGTCGAGTTATCTCGCTCCAAGGATGCGATAAAATAGTATCGCCAATAGTAAAGTCCAGCTAATTTTAAATTCTCTATCGAATGAGCCTAAAATCATTTAAATTGGCCAACTTTAACTGCCAAGATTTTTATTTATAATTAATTTAATTTAAATTAATTTCCCAATTTCGAATGTATTTCTACAATAATAATAATAATAATAGTAATAATAATAAGATCACCGTGAGGTCTTTAGGGACCCCCGATCATAAAAGCTTGGAGGCTTATAAGGGACAAGCCCTTTTAATTATTAAATTATATCATCAGATCTGTTCAATCTCTCATCTGATTGTCACTTCAGTTTGATCTTTAATTCAAACTAAGAATTTATTTTCATTGTTATCTGTGTGACTTGATCTACTAAATATATACTCTTTCTCTGAAGAAAAATTGTGTCTATTGAATAGTCTTGTTAATTTCTGAAGCGTAGTCGTAGTAGCTAATTTCTTCATAGAGTGTGAATCTTATGTGTTCTCTGAGTTCTTACTATGTCTGGTAATCGGTGAAGAGGAGCGTGAATTCATTTTCGATGCAGTCTCTAGTATCACAGACTGGGCACTATTTGTTGTTGACCTTTAGGTATTCTATATTAGATATTGTGATTTATGTTTTTAGTATTAATTATATATTAAGGCATACTTTCTTTTATAGTATTACTAAATATATGTCTAAATCTTATTGGTTTATTAGAATTATAAGCATTAATATCTAAGGGGTTTAGGGATTCAGTCGTCTCAGGGTTTTATTTTTAGTACTGCCGGTTTTGATGCCGGCCTTATTATAGTTATCAAACATTATTAATTTCTTACCCTAGTATGGTGATTAACTTCTCTTCTTTTTTGTTAAGGTTATATATTATTAGTATGTTGATGTAATATTTTTATACCACTTGGGTGATTCCCTTATTGCATAGTGGATCCATCTAGTAATTATTATAAAATTTTTTATTTGGGTGATTCTCTAATTTCTATTTTTATACTAAATAGGTGGTTTAGGTTTAGTCGTGACGCATTAGTGAAAACACGTGTTTTTCCTCAGAATTTGCTAGGTTGAAATATTTCCTATTGAATTGGAAATTATTGGTTAAGATAGGTAGTAGGTACTTAGTTAGTAGCGAGGAAATGAGAATTTCACATAACTGTACAAATAGTAGTCTTTTTGTTCATTTAGTGAAGTTTGTGATTTTAGAAGAGTGTTAGTGAGTTGAGCAATAGTATTAGTAGAAGATAGATGTTAATCAAATATTAACTTATGAATTGATTTTTTAGAGTATCAACTGATGGGGTTCGGTTTTTTGTTTAGCTCAGACAAATTGAAGAGAACAATTGTTTATGTGAACAGAGAGTGGAATTTGGGAACCTTTTTGGTACAATTAAAATCCACAACGCATGGGATTTATTCAGATAGTATAGCAGCTTCTTTGTTTATCGTTTGTGTTAATACCAAGTATAATTAAGAAGCGAGTTCCTGGGCTGGAGAGGCATTTTCACAGCAGACTAGGGAAGGAACCCATTGAGAAATATACCGACTGTAAGAATGTCAGCAGAAGTATACTTAATGATATATGGTCACTCGTAAGTATACATTTGTATGTTTCTCAATATAGGTTAATTAACATATATTTCACCGGGGGAGGGGGTATTTTTCGGACCTAGCTATGATATCCAGATTCATGGAAAGTTAAGAACGGTTTACCTGGTCCGTCACCGTCGTATAGTCACTTCTTTAACTTTTTAATTTAAGAATACCCTGAAGTATGATGTTTTTTGTTACTTCCACTGCATAGTTTAATCCTTATAAATAAATTTTTATATAGTTTTTGTGGAAAAAGAACGCCTTTAGTGAGATGATTAATTCTCTTTCATTTGGTAAATTCCTGAAGCAATACCCAAATCACATAGTGACTCGTGACTACCTTTCTGTAAAGATTTGGGACATCCGTTAGAATCAACAGCAGGCCCTAAATGCAAAGTAGTCACCCGTCTATTAAAGTGCGCAAGTATGTGACTATCTCGATAAGAACCTCGTAAATCTTTATGAAGAAGACTCCATCTACGATAAATTCTTTGTCGATGTCTCCCCTTGCAATCACAAAATAAAAGTAACGAGCATTTTAAATAATTTTTACAAATAAGTCAAAGTTTTTAAGAATGGATATATGGTCACTGGCGGTTATAATAAAAGTGGTCATGTCATTGATCTTGGTCTATCTCACAACAATACATTCACAAATAGATTATTGTACAATTCTTCATTCAAAATCAATTTAAATATTTATTGGAAGCTAAATTTGATATGAAGAGAGGAAAGACGTTAGGAAAACTTCGAAAATATCAGCCAAATAAAAAACTAGCAGCTCTAGACGGCTAGGGCTCCATCGACTTTAAAAAGAAGGTGATGAACGGTGTCTGGCATCCTAAAGAAAATACAATTGCATTAGCCTTTAGAAATTGTATTTTTATGTATTCGGATAGAGTTTGATAGTGCACACTATGACTCTTTATTTTGTGACTTGAAATTTAAAATAGTTGGCTTAGAGCTATTTAAATAGCTATTTAAATTTCTGTTTATTTTCAAGAATTTCAGAATTTTTCTTTTGAACTAATTATCAAAGAGATGTCTATAATCAAATTACTTTATTTAAATTTTCATATTTTTAACTAAAAATCTTTTTTGTAGAAATAATTTTTATTTCCATTTGTTACTATTATTTAATTAATTTTAGTTTTTCGTGTTATTCTTCTATCTTAGATTTAAAAGTATTTAAACTTCTTAGTTTATATTAAATAAATTAGCCTAATTAATAATCAATCCTTTTATTATAAATATATATTTATAGGTTTCTTTTATGTTTAAAGCTATTTATTTGCATTCACTTACCCACACTTATTATTCATGCAATATGATTTTTATATTTAATAAGGTAAAATTATTACCCTATCTTTCGTCTCTTTAAATTTAAGTCTAAATTCTCAGTATAAATTTTATAGAATATCACATAAATTAGTGCCAAATTTATATATTATGGGAAATTAAACATAACACTCACGCAATTATTATAATTTAGATTTTAGTTTATCATATATTATAAAAAATTCAACGCTTAAAATTTGTAAATAATAATTCAAAGAAATAATTTAAATAATTTTCAATCAGATTTATTAGTAAAAGGAATTACAGTTTTAAGAGTAAGTATTGATTCATCTCTAATTGTTTAATAAATAGCCATTTTTAATAATCGGTTTTATTAAATAAGTAAACTGAAGATACGCTTTTGTTATGAAAATATATATTAACTCATTTTAAGTAGAAATTTAAAATGAGTACAGACCCACATCTGAAAGGATCAGCAAATCCCAATTCAAAAGTCATTGAATAGCAACTTGGGATCAGTATAAGCTCTGGAAATTACATAAACATTCAGAATTGAAACAGCTAGGGTGCAGATGGTGACTAGCAGTTGTCAACTTATGAAAAATTAAAAAGGTAGATGCAAGGTTAAGCAGCAGGAAGTATTGGAGGAGGTTCAAATGAGTGTAATCCAATTGTCAGTTAAAACTTAAATAATGGCGCTTTTAATATTTAACCACCCACTTAAGCGAAAAGTTGAGATTAGAAGGGACAGCAAAGTGAAAATGGCTAGAAACAAAATTTCATACAGGCTTTGCAGAATCAATATTAACAAAATCCCTAGTAGCAATAAGTAGGCTAAAAAAGACCATACAGCTCCTCATATAGTTTTGATATGAATGAAGACCAAAACTTCTTCAGAAATAATGACACTTCAGATTAGACTTAAAACGGTTACAATAGTGTTGGAGCTAATCTATATTAACCTTCACATAAGTTACCAGGCACTGATTAGTCAAGCATAGCTAAAATGGACAGCAAGTAAAGAGATTTAATGATGTAGATCTATTCTGATCCTAATCGATTGACTTAAAATGCACGTGATAAGATTGCTAAGATAATCGAACCAGATGAACCAACCCCAAATTTATTGGCATAGAATAACAAAAATCCATATGATAAAGCTGCAAATGATTTCTTGTAGCAATATTAATAGAGACCTTAACCTCCTCCAGTATCCTAAACTGGCTAATTTGTAACGGGTTCATAGGTTAAAGCAGATATAGATAGCATCAGAAGAATGAATCATTAAGCTAAAAATCAGTACTATAATGATTAAAATTAAAACCAAAGAAACTCTTATGGAGGTTTTAATAGTAATAATGGATAGTCTTGGCAAAACTCAAATAGTAGCTATGGTGGATGGCCAAACAATTAAAATTATAATCCAAATTATTAAAATCGCTATCCACCACCTTATGATTAAGGTTACAACAATTATAGTAATGGACCACAGAGTTTCAACAATTAGTATTAATATGAAGACGATAATTCAGCTACAGATAGATTTTTGAATAATTAAGGTCGTTAGCCGGGTATAGGAGGGCCTCGAAGAAAATTCGTGGTTCCAACTAAAGAATAAAATTCTAAGGGTTCTGGAGGAGGATAGGCTGGAGGATTTCATCCTGGCAGATCTGTTATGCAACACATGGTAAATTATTTAGTTTACGCTTTTAATCGTTATAATAATAATTTTCAATATGTAGCTAAATAATGGAACCAATCAAGAAGAAAAGAAGGAAGGAGATATAGACATATAGCTAGATGATAGATACAAAAATCTTGATTAAAGAGTAATAAGATATTAGATTTTGATAATATTGTTTCATTCTGTAGATGGTAGAGTTAATCGAGAATGAAATAATGGAAAGGCAACTTGATGTAGATTGGAATGATATTGCTGGATTGGAGTATGCCAAAAAGATAATTTAAGAAATAATCATTTGGCCTATGCAAAGACCAGATTTATTCAAAGGTTTAAGAGCACCTCCTAGGGTAAATAGCTTGAATTAATTAAACATTTTAGGGAGTCTTGTTCTTTGGTCCACCAGGTACAGGTAAAACACTATTGGGGAAAGCTATTTCTGCACAGACAAAATCAACTTTTATGGCAATATCTGCAAGCACTCTAACTTCTAAGTGGGTAGGAGAAGGTGAAAAAATGGTGAGGACAATGTTTGCAATTGCAGCTATCCATCAACCTACAGTGATTTTCATTGATGAAATCGATTCATTGTTATGCTCAAGGAATGAAAACGATATTGAATCTTCGAGAAGGATTAAAACTGAGTTTTTGGTATAACTAGATGGAGCAAACAGCATTGCCGGAGATGCAAGAATTTTGATTATAGGAGCTACTAATAGACCTCATGACTTAGACGAAGCTGTGAGAAGGCGTTTAGTTAAAAAGCTCTATATACCTTTGCCTAATAAAGCCGGCAGAAGACAATTTATTGATAAATTGCTACTATCTGAATCTTAAAGTAATCAAAAGATCAATTTAGATGAACAATCCATCAACACTCTTGTAGAATTAACAAAAGGGTATTCAGGGGCAGATTTAAAAACTCTGGGTACAGAAGCTGCAATGATTCCACTTCGCTAAATCTCTGACATTTCAAACATTTCAATAGATGATATAAGGCCACTTGATTTAAGTGATTTCTAGGAGGCCTTGAAAAATGTTAAGGCTTCTGTTAATTAAAATGATTTGGAAAAGTATTTAGAATGGAATAATTAATACGGAAGTGTACCTTTAACAATTGATGATCTCAAAGATTGAAGCATAATGACTAATTAATTTTAATGAAAAGATTAATAATATAATATAAACGATATTATTCAGATATCATTATTTGTTAATTTTGGCTCTTGAGGATCTTCAAGTTTTTGCTATTCCGCTATACTATCAAATAAAAATGATCTTCTTTCTAAAGAAAAACATGCCTATGGAGTTTAATGCTTAGAACTTTAATTTGATTTTCTTCTTGAAATTTTCCCATTTAGTTATTTCAATCTTAGATTTCCATCTTTTAAATACAGCAATTATAAAATAGAAGTAATATTCCCTTAGTAGCTTAATAAATTTTAAAATTGCTTTTCTGTAAGTTAGGTCAGGTAATTTTGATCTGAAAATAAATCAAAAGCTGATATATTAATCAAATTCTTAGCTTTTGACACTTCTACGATAAATTGATTATCTAATTTATATTAGATTGCTGATTCAGAAATTTTTATAGAGTTTAATATAGGTATCTCTTAGGTTTTCTTAAATAGGACTTCTCGATTGTCGCTTAACAGCTTAGTAGCTTATCTCTCTATAAAAGTATTAGAATTTTGACTTTTCTCTCTTGATATCAAAATAGCTCTTGGTGTAGTTGATACTTTCTATTGAATAAATGGGAGCTTAGATTAGGATAATTCATGGCATCCTCTAGTTGTGTTTAAAATGCCAGATTAATAGTCAGATTTCTAATCTCTAAGTCTATTCTTAAGTCTTTTATTCTCATATGAAATTTAACAAATCTTTTAAGTTCTTAACTGATTCTACCTCTATGACACAGCTCGCTTGTATCGATCAAATTGAAACTACCTATGCTCCATATTTCTCTCAAATTTATTGTCAGATAAAATATCTCCAATTTTCTACATGAATTTAAGATTGTCCTTCTTTAACTTAGTTGTCTTTTAAACAATGTGAAAAACTTTTCTTTGGGAAAGCACATCAGATGTGGGCATTTATATTTAATTGATAGACTTCTCAAATTATGAAGGAGGTAGATTCTTGATAGGTCTAAGTTATTGATTTTGAAGAGCAACGAAACTAGTTGTATTTTGAAGTTTAATATGCTATGATATCTTTTCTTATTACAGTTTAGGGAGCTATTTGGGAGTGGATGCAGCTAGGCTGTTAAGAAATGGTGTTTAACTTTATATTTATAGAGCTGACTTTGAATTGTTCATGATTAACAAAATTAAAATATATTTATTATATTCAATTTAATCAATAAGCTACTTTAATAGCATATCACTAACTTATTAAATCATATATTTGACTTGCCTTTGTTTCTATCTTCAACCAGTTTATTGAATGTTTCTTTAATGCTTTTTATGTTGTCGCCTAAGTTGCTGAGCTTATGATCGCTTTTCTCATACTCTTCCTCCTGCTGCTAGTCTCTCTTCATGATTTCTTATATTTTTTACATAACATCATGAACATCCAGAGTAACGTTAATTGTCAGCGACATCTCATTTGTGTTATCAATGCACATACCGAGAAGCCCTTATAGTTAAGAAATTAATGGTTAATGAAACACATATATTTATTTTTACATGGCTTTGAACTTGCTCTCATCTGAGGCGGTAATCTACGCTCCTTTGGTCTTATTAACAAACTGAATAATTCCACAGGGCATATCTTTCCTCTCCCCATAGACAGGCCCAATCATGAAATTCTTGACATCCGTGATTGTGCTTTGATTATCAATTTCATCAATAAATTTCGTCTCCTTGGCTGCATTGTTTGAAACATAAATCTAGCCACTCTGGAAAACTATCCCACTGATTCCAGAGTTGCAGGGGAAGTTCATGAATTTCTTCTGGTGCACCTCTTTTATTTTTTACATCGCCTCTTACGCTTTTTGATCCTCTGTCTTGTCAGTACCGAGGTGCTGTTTGAGATTTAACTGCTAAGTTGAGGAAAGTTATTAGAAACTATCTATAGAATAATTACAAACAAAATATTAATTGATCAAATGCAATTATAGATTATTGCAATACAGGCTTAGATCAGAAATTTCTAAAGATATTAATAATCTAATTATTCCATTTGATTTGAGAAATATAGAATAATACTATTTTAAATGAATTTTTATAGATTATATTTAAATTTTTTTATATATAAGGAAGAAGTAATTTTTTAAGTGTTTTTATATATTTGAAATCATTCATTGAACTAAGATAAATTCCAAACCGTTTTATTTACTATAATATTTTAGAATCCTAGTTGATAATACTAGCTAAATTTGCAGAATCCACAGCATTCATAGGAGTTGAACTTTACCCTGGTGGTCTATGATCTTTCACGTTATCAGGATCAGTAAATAACCAATTCGCTATATACAATTACATTCAAATCATTCTTTATAATTACTTTTAAAGTTGTAAATGAGCACACCTACGCTTTCAAAGCCGAAGAAGTCTGGCAGATTTTCTCTCATCTTTCTGAACAGTCCTTCATGATGTCTCTAAGTGCAAATCTCACTTGTTAACCTCAAAGTGTCAACTACAGCTTATTCTTTCTACTTAACTTCTCTTAGAGCGATTCTTCTCTCGAATCTCATTTGGAGATAGTAGCAAAGTATCTTCAAAATCTGTTCATCTGCCACTTAAAAACCCATGTATTTATTGGTCTTTTTGTTAAATCTGGCTTCACATTGGACCACAACTATAATTTCCTCCTCTCTGAACATTATTGGGTGAGCCAGAAATTGTTAAGTTTTTAGTCCGTATTTAATATCCTCAGGCTTTTTGAAGCCAGGTTAGCTGACTTCCCTATCATTTTCGCAAAGCGCATCAATCCACTGGCCTCCATCCATTTGGAACTTTTACATGTTCATGTTTTGAGTTTTCTCCACTCCAGTCATTTGCTTTTATAGTTCTTAAGAGAATATGAACATCGTGCAGCTTTGACAATTAATTAGAGCTTTTAGTTCTCTTAGACCAGTCATTAATATATCAGACAGTGGAGATTTGATCCATTCCCATATTTAAATAAGATAATAATAATATCCTGTCCTTTCTTATTAACTATTAGAATTTTTGTATGAGTATATTATTCTTTAATTTTTTTAAAATTTATTCATTCTTAAAAAAAATTATATCTAAAATTTGAACAGTCAGTATTAATTCAATTATATTATAAACCAATAAATATCATATTAAATTTACTGCTAAATAAATATATTTATCTTAATTAATTGTATTTATCTAAAATAAACCTTTCTTATATTTAATTTGAAAAGATGCCGCTTTTGAAAACAAGATAAAAAATATAGAAATTATAATTATAAAAAAATTTCCTCAAATATATTTATCTAATTGTATTTTATTTTTTTAAAATAATATAAATTCAGTGTAAATAAAGGAAGGATATTTCTACTAGTCCAAATATATCATATACTTTATCTGTTTATTGAATAGTCATCAAAGCGGCAAGTAATCTTTCAATTTTAGCTGTCTCAATAAAGGTTGCTTGTGAAACTAGATTTGTCATAGATGATGTTCCACTGTCAGATAGAAAATAAATAATATTATGTTTTGAGATCGTTTGAGGGCTCTCCCTCCAGTTTTAGTAGTATCTCCCCCAGGTTATTTAATACCTGCCTACTACTGTTATTACTATAAAGCAAGAGCAGCATCGTGGCCTCCCATGCCTACTCCCACACTTTCAAAGCTCATCATGTGCATTTTCTGTAAATCACTAGGACTCATGAACCCTCCAATGACCCCACTCAATTCGTCTTTCTTGCTATTAGTCATTTCTTACAGCATCTTCCTGTATCTCTTAAGTGTAGCATTCAGCTATTAGTTCTCTTTCTTTAGCTAAGCCATTTCTCTTTGAACATTATTTTGCTCTTGCTTGCATTGCTTCAGTTCAGTTTGAGCTGATTCTACTTCTTTCTTGATGTCAGTGAGAAACAAATCTTGATAGAGTGAATGAATCTCTCCTATATTGTTGTCTTGAGAGTGTTAACTGTTAGGATCCATATTTGGTTGATTTATCTAGGTGGACACCGATAAATTGGCATTGTTATTAGGATTCAAACTATCGCTTATTAGATCATCCCCTGTTCCAGAAGCTCCACCCATTAATGTAATTTACTCGAAAAGCTACTTATTTTTGTTTTTAATGTCTTCCTGCTCTTCTTTCAAGTGTTCACTGTCAAGTTAAAGCTGCTCATATTCTGAATCCAATGCGGCCAGCTCTGCCTCTAAATCAGCCAGTTTTTATTGCAAGACGTTGGAGTCGTTTGAATGAAAATTAGACTTAACTAACTGTTGGTTTAATGATTGACCAAGTTTATAAGAAAGACTATTGTTGTTGAAAGGTGATTTGTTTTACTACTGAGATTGCTGTAATCCTCTGTTAGTGTCTTGCTACTGATTTTGGCTGTCAGGACTTTAGAAATGGTTTTGCTATAGCTATTATTTTTAATCACTGTTAAATTTGTCAACCAAGTTAACAGACTAGACTGGCTTAAAACGCTAACTGCTCCCTTCATAAAGCTCAAATTCTTCTTGTTAATCAGAAACTCTTTTCATGTGAAACTTTTAGGAGATTGAGGGCATTTTTAGTGAAGATGGGTTGTTTTAGAGACCTTAAGAGTTTAGCTTGTTCTATTGAGATTGTAATCTCGGGTCAAGTTCTAAAATATAATAGTGATATTTTATAACCGTAACTTATAGAACAATAATTATGATTTTTTAAACTACATCTTTTTTTATATAGACTTACAAGGTAATTGGGATTAATTATTAGCTTTCAATTATGGTTAAACTTAGGATGGATCTTAGTTGACAGATTAATTAAGGTAATTACTTAATTCATTCTACTCCATCTGCTGTTAATTTAGTAGAGGTATTTATTTCTATTATTGAGACATTTTATTTAAAATATAAATTTTACAATTTTTAAAATTGATATTATGTGAAGAAAGTAAATTTAAGTAAAATATATAAAAAATAACTAATGCAGTTAATTGAAATAATTTAAATTAAGATATATAATTTTTAGTGTTTAATTTTTGTTATAAAATATATGATTAAATTGTTTATATACTTTTTCTAAATTCAAATTTTCTATGGTATTTATAAAGCATCATATAATTGAAATAAATAAATAATAATTTAAATTAAGCCACAACTTAATCAATTTATTATAAATTTATATATTGAATTCACTTTAATTAAAATCTAAGATTTGTTTAATATATATTTTATATAAAAAGAATTTTGTTAAGCAATATTGATGAGATTACTTTTAGAGTTTCTCTCTTCAAGAATATCTTTTAGAGTAAATAATTAATTTAATACAAAGATTTGACACATTTAAAATGGAAGGCATTAAGAAAAGTTTGCAAATTACAATCGAAAATTGTGAATTTGCTAAGGAATTTCATTATTTCTTGACTGTTTAACTTGATGGAGAAGGTGAAAAAGTAAGTCATATAAGTTATCTAATAATATCTGCATTTACCAATGAGTCTCTTATTAAAAATTCAAGAACTTTTTGTAATTAAAATTTTAAAACTTTTAGAGAAGAACAGATGTCTCTGCTGCAGTTACAAACCCAATCTTTTCAGCAAATTCTTTCTTCCTGCCAATATAGCAGCACAAATTGGAGTAAAATCCAAGACTACAGTTTGCTTGCTTCGTTGTTACAGATCGCAAAGAAAACGCAGTAGATTTAGAGAATAAGGGTCAAGCAAGGTTGTTGGGAGAGTGTGTACTTGAATTAGGGCCACTAATGAGCTCATTAAATGATATCTATGGAGTAGGAGTGAGATAGCACTTGTCTCTAGGTAGACGCAGAGACGATAAGGAAGTTACAGTCGGTAGATTTTCTTGTATTCTTAAGCTTGTGGTAAATAATTAATGCGATGTTTCATTGATTTATAGGGAGATTACATGACAAAATACGACCATTTTGATGGTAGAACACTCACTGGCCCAAAGAAAGCAATGAGTTAAGTACATTTATTACCTGCTGAAGAACCAAATTTTAAATGGCGTATTAGAGTAGATCTTAGATGTGCTCTTGACGCACCTCTTAATCGAACCACATAATAAGGTCTGCCCTCATGCTATGCAGAATTTGGTTGGTCTTTATACGAGCATACGGATCCAGATGAGTACAATAAAATAATGTCTGTCCTCGTTGAGAACACTAGACATCCTCACTGGAATCAGGAGTTACTATTCCACAACCCTCCTGAAATTATGGATCTAACTGGTTTCTTCTGGTTGGTATTTAGAGACAAAAATTAAATCGAACCTTTCGAAAAGTTTAACATCCCATTGTATGCTTTTAAGCCTTTCTAACCAGTTCATTTGGAAATCAAAACTAGAAACCCTGATAATGATCAGATATGCAAAATTTACCTTTCAATGGTCTTGGAAAAGGTAAGTTATAAGTTTATTTTAATGCCTATTTTTAGCCTATAAACAGTGCAGTAGATTCTTTGTGTTCAGTTATACTTAATTGGGCTGATTTTAATCCTTTACCAACTGCTTGCAAGAAGTTCTCAGTTATCTTAACAACCGAAGCTTTCAAGCCTAACGCGTAAATTATAATTGATTATCATCTTATTATTTTTTAGAATTCCATATTTGTAACTAGACCTAGCACAACCAGATTCAATTGCCTAAATATTTTCATTCTCAAATCAGTAGAACTTCAGTGTATTTGCATCTCCTTGGATGAGGATGCCACCAGATGTCATGGATAATCAATTTGGCGCCATAGCTTAGTTTATCATACCAAAATCATTTTTAGACCGCAAACTTTCCATGTTTATGCTCGTGAAGGATGAATCTAAAGCTACTGCTCATGCTATGCCTGATGAAGTGTGCGGTTTTACAGATATCATTGATGATCCACTCAGATAAATCCTTTTGTATATAAATTTTTATGTTATTAATTCTTTTATAGTTCTGCTCATCATGAGAGATAGGTATTTGATGTCACATACTTCCCAAATTCACCAGCATTTGGTGCTATCTATAATTTAATAAGATGATATAGTTTTAAAATCATCAATAATAAAACACCAGATCAAGATTGGAGATCTCATGCCATCCATTAGAAGGAGTTTTTGACTTTGAGAAGCGACCAGGAACGGCAGGCTCTTAAGTATCTCGTGATCTCAATAGACTTATAGAGGCAGGTCCAGAGTCTTTAGAAGATAGAGAAAAGTGGCAGTTACTTACAAGAGAATTGGCTTAGAAACAAGAAATCATTCACAGAATGATGAAGGAGCAAGACGATAAGAGTCAATCTTTGAAATTAACAAGCAATTATGTTTAATCGTTATTTTATGTATTAATAGCTCTGAAATTGTTGATTTAAGAAGAACGATCAAGATGTTACAATCAGAAAACGCAATTTTAAGACGTAAAATGGGAGAGGAAGAAACTATAGAATTGTAAAATTTGGTAGCGAAAGAAATTTCGTACATGACAAATGAAGAATTGAAAAGCAAGATTATCAAACTAGCTCAAGCTTACAGAATTTCAAAACTTTTTTTAATTGAAATTCTTATTAAATACAGAGCTGAGAGATTAAGAAACGAAGAATTTGAAAGAGCATTGAAATCAGCAAATGTAGATCTTGCACATGCCAAGTAAATGCAAACTGAGTTAGAAAACATGCAACATGCATACAATGACTCTGCAAAGAGACTCCAAGAATTACAGAAAGAACTCTAGAAAACCAATTTATACAAAGATACTATAAGAAAGCAAGAGAAAGTCATTGCCAAATTAGAGGCTTTACTTGAGAAAACATTGAAGGATACTCAAAGAGCTAGAGATGGTATGCTGGAGTTAGAGAAACTTAGAACTGAAAACTTGGAGCTATAATAAGCTTTTAAGAGCAAAGCTATGCATTTGGGAGATAGCGATGAAGTTAAATATAACAATGCAATTTAAATTACTATATTGATTCTTCATTTAAAGTTGACAGGCTTAGAAGAGAAATAAGTCTAATGGAGTCTTTAGTTGCTGAACTCCGTGAAGAGTTAAAGAACAAGAGACCACAGACTGCAGGGTAACATGACTGGGAAGACGAAAAGATCGACTTCGAAGTTAGATTGTAAAAGTCTCAGGCAAGAGTAGACGCCATGTAGAATGAAATGACAATGAACGCTTCTAAATTTGCCAAGGAAATCACCAAGCTCAAGTTAATCATCTCAGAGAAGGAGTCCTTAATTGAATATGCACAGAGATGAACATAATGAATATTATATTAGATGAATACAAAAACATAAATTAATAATATTGAATAAATTTAAATAAATTTGACGTTACTAAATAGTTATATAGTTAGAAATGCCAATACATAACAAAAATATTTTAAATAAAATATATAATAAAATTTTTCACATAAAATCTTACTCATTATATATTTGATCTTGATACTTAAAATTCTTTTGATTATTAACCATTTCTTCAATCTTCTACTTGAATATTTTCTCACTTTCTAATCCAATTTTATCTCCTCCGCCATCGTCTTCACCTCTTTTTCTCTTTTGTAACAAACCTTTTCTCTCAAAGCTTTTCGGGTTTAAGAGACTCTCAGTGATTTGATTGAAGCCAGTGCTGCCAGTTGTTTTAAACTGTGGATTTTCCTTGTTGTTCCATAATACTTCTACGTTGTCATTTCTCAACATATAAATGCCTCTTCGTACTTCTATGACGCCTTATAGTCTCAATTTGCTACCAATTTATGTGTTATCCAGGTTTAAACTGTAAATTTTCTCAAGTTCAATAGCGATGATGTCTGTCTTACCATCAGTCAAGAGCAACTTAAACATGCGGTTCTATTCTTTATTGTTGCGCTTTTTGGCGTCTAACTAGGCTGATTCTAGATACTTGTTTTCGAATTTCTCAATGCGATATTAAGAAATCTATGTGTTTTAAGTAAATTCATTGTCGTTTTCATTTTCCTCATCACTGTGATTGTTATCGTCATCCTGGTTCTTTTGAGGCATTCCAATGTTTATGATCTTTTGCACTTGCACTAAGATACCGTAGGTGCCCCTCGACTCATCAGTCAAATCTACTATTGTATGCTTTTGTTCGAATTATGCGGGCACCAAGCGATGCCTCGGTGGAATTTAGTCGTAATCTTAGAGTTGACAAAGGTCTTAACGTAGGATCATGTCTTGGAGCTTGTTAAGCTTTTTAGGGTTTATAGATTAGGAGGAGGATATGTTCAACGATTTCAAATATTGAGTTAGGTATTTTAAGGGTGGGAAGAGCAGGAACTGCTGGAGATGCTCTTAAACTTATTACTCTAGCTCTAGGTTGCTACTATTGTCTTCGTCAATTTCCATGTGCTTAATAGGATAATTTTAAATTTATATTCTCAGTTAATGTCTTAATATTATAACCATAATTAAATTTAATCAAACTTAAACATTCAAAATTGGAAATCAAAACCATTTGATTTTATCGTCAAAATTGTCTTGAATTCAAGTCTTTTTTATTCATTTTTGAATCATAATCACTTTGCAAAAGCCACCTTGTATCTACACTTAGTCTGTAAATATTTCTCTAATCTAAACCCCTATACATGTTTAAGAAAGGAAAAGCAAATTCAATTCTTATAGTGTTATATTTAAATAGGCATAGGTAAAAGAAACTAAATGTATTTTGAATTTATTTCATAAAAAAAAGAATCCTTGAATTATCATAAAATTAATTAACTTTTCTTGCTGTAATGAAATAATTTAATAAATTAAAAAGATCATTAGTAAAATTATTTAAAAATTTATTACAAGTAAATCTTAATTTTCCTAATAATATCTTATAGATTTATTAAAATAGCTTTATGTTTTATAGAGAGGCATGTACAGTTTTTATATTAAACACTATGAAATCGCCACTCTACAAGTCATTGCAAGTCTGCCATACTAATTTGCCATTTTAAGAAGAGTTCAACAAGTCTATTAAATAATGCGGTATTTCATCAGAATATGGCAAAAGCAATTTATCATAATCAGGCCATTTATGTGATCCTTTACATAATATTAATGGACCTTATTCAATCTTCATGGATTCTAATATTATAATTAATTACTCTCATCATACTAGAAAGCTTAATGTATAAAATACTTACTGAGTGGGATCCATGCGACATGAAGAGAATTAGATATATCTTAAAACCTGAAAAAATCACTATGAATATTTGTGGATTCCTCAAAACCTTTAATTCTTAGCCATTTAGTGTTAAATGTTTTGACTTAAGAACTTTTCAGGAGCAATTAGAAAAACATCTTTAATTCTTGGCACTCCACCAGATTTCTATCTCAAATTTTTAGATAAAAAATAAAAATGTTTGTTACATGAAGTTAGGATGATGAGTCACTGCCTGGTAGCCAGTTAATAATTTACCAGGCTACTTATCTTTTATTAGGGAATTATCCTTGTCTTATGTCATTTTACTCTCAAATAAGTAATTTTGCACTACCTAGCATGCTTTTTCAACCTTATCTTTTGATATCATCCCTCTAAAAACATAATAATGTCATTAAAATTTCAGGAAAATTAAGCAATTGCTTTCTATTGATATTTTTTATTAATATTTGTGTCTTTAAATAAGATTTGATTATATTACCTGATTAAAACAGAGCCATCTTTATCTAGATGCTTTCTTACTTATTCAAATTATCTTTGATATTTGTGCATGTTAGATTTTCTTAAACCACTCAGTTCTACTATATTGATATATAAATAAAACTATTAAACATGATAAATTTGATGTCTTCTAGCATTATCTTATGTGGGAATGCGGTTTATAATGATTAAAAATCCTAATAATCAACTTTTTCATTTGATTTTTATGCTTAAGTTTAATTGGTAATTCTTTTGTTGGCAATTTCTTCTTAAATTAACTCATCAACATCAAAATTTCTTATTTAATTGTGCAATTAATGTTTTTATTATTTATCCTTTTCATTTCTGGAGGATGGATTTGTATTTTATGAATTGTTTGTTGATGAAATTGTTGTATCTAAATCTTCATTGTTGAATTCTTCTAGATATGGGGAAACATTTAAAGATTCCATTTTATTTTAAGTATTGAAGAAATACATTCAATATACGATCATTCTGATATTAAATTAATGGATTTAAAAACATATTGGTATATTCATTCTACAGATCTACTTAAAAGTCAAATTAAGTTTATTTAATTTAAGATATTTACAATTTAAGCATTACTTTTCTCTTTTAATTAAAATTTAAAATAAAAGAAGAACAAAATTTCTATCCAAAATTATTCATTAAAAAATACAAAATCTAATTTTTTTCTTAACTCAATCAATTTTCAAATTTAACCCAAGCAAAAGTTGTAGAAATTTTACAAAATCAATCCAAAATCAATAAAAATATCTTCGTTTTTTAATTTAATCAAATTCTCAAAGTCCAATTTATTCCTTTATTACTTTAATTACCAGAAATAAATTGAGCTAATTTACCTTATTTCTATATAAACCTATTCTTTATTTAATGTATAATGTATAATGCAATAAACACTTGCATAAATTTAAGGTGAACAGATAAAACGAATATATTAAATACCTAAAGTCTATTTGAAAATGATTTGAGGAAAATTTAATAATCATAGAGCATAAATGTTTAATGTAAAAGTTGAGAGATATTAAGTGATTCTTATGAAATTAGATGCATAAAATTGATAAACATTTGACTTGTCAAGATTCCAGAGAACTTGAGTGGTCTACTATCAAATTATTAAGGATTTTGCAATGTTTTTGCTTACTCATTGTTTGGTGGCAAGGACGAGGGCTTCACCGACTTGTTCACCGAAGTTGAAGTAGTCGCTGTTGTCCCAGTCAGTGAGTGCGCTTTGGATGTCTCCGTTGATCTCTGAGAAGTTCCAGAGGAGGTTGTAGGAGACTCTTGGCAAGAGGATGGTTGGGTGGAGGAAGATGGAGGCCCATGTGCCGAGTTTGCTCAAGTCGTCTGAGATTGAGGTGCATTGAGTGAGGTCGTTGGGGAGTTCATTGATGATTTGAGCCATAACCTCGATACCGTTGGTGTAGCCAGAGATGCCTCCAGTCTTGAAGTCATTGACGACAGACTCGAACTCATCAGTGAGTTGATCAGCACCTGACATGCAAGAGAGGAGTTCACTGAGGTCGTCCTTGTGAATGACTCCATCCATAATACCGGCAGTGATCTTGATAACATCGGTGCCAGTGAGGGCGTAGGTTGATTGAACAGCAACTGAGGCAACGAACAAAACTGTGAGGGTCTTTAACATATCCAAGTTTGATTTGTATATTTTTGTGATTAATTATTATAAATCTTTATTGAAAATTTGCCTAAATTATTAAAGAAAAGCATGATCTAGCTCACTCTACCTAATATTACAATTTATCTCATAAATGAACGATTTTTTTAAAAATTCATACAATCATATAGTTATAAATACTCATTCCGTATTGTTTTCTTGATATAAGTATGATTATAATACATTTTGGGAATATAAAAAAATAATTCAAATTTAAATATTGAGTGTTATAGTTGTCTGCGCAAACAAATAAAATGAAAAGATCAAATAGCCGCAATCAATCAAACAATATCAATAATTAACAACCGCAAGTAACAACAGGCGGTAATTTATTTAACAATCAGTAGAAATTAGACCAGTAACTTAACTTTGAGAATGCAAACAGCAGGTTAGAGAAGATGGGAGGGATCAGTTAAAACTTGAGATTTAATCAGACTACCAATCCCACTCAGGAAATTGGAGCTTCCCAGAATTATTAGCTGCAAAAATAAGGGAATAATACTGGATGTTTGGCTTTCAATGCCAGATAGTAGATGGGAATTTAGAATTCGAGATAGCTTGGAGGGGATTTATTCAAGGCTAGCACTCAGCACAGAGAAGAAATCAGAGAATTAATGGGATAGATAGACATGCCCGATGACTCCTTGACAATGTCCTCGTTGAGTCAGTCTCCCTGGAACATAAAAAGTAGACAGCGAATGTCTCAGACTAACGGCACAAATGACGCCAGCAATAGCAACGACAACGAGGGAACATTGGTTGGAGGACTCGAAGGCACCTACGAAGAGAACAAGAGTTTATCGATTACTAGAAGATAGAATCAGACCAGTTATGTAGAGGATTTGGGAGACGGTGATTCATAAAATTAAACTGCACAGGAATATGATGAGAGTCAAAGCTAGCTCATGGATCAGGATCAAACTTAAAGCGATATTGATCACAGCAGATTGGATAACTTCAAGAGAAGAATTGCAGGGTCACCAGATGAACTGTAGGATAGTTAATTGGAGAAAAGCAGGAATTCTCCAGATTTCAATCGAAGATAGGGATCTACGGATAACATGAACGATGATTTGACTATCTCAAACACTGTCATTAGTATTGTGTAGCAATAAAAAGACTTTAAATAAAATAATATAACAATGATTAATAATATAATAGATAATTATATAAATATAGTTTATTAATCTTTAAAATTAATTATAATTTCATTAATTTTCTTAATATTGCTTCCAATAATAAATAAGTCATTATAAATTCTCATTATGATATTCCAATTTATTTTAAAGCATTACTTTTCAACTTTTATGCTATTTTACATTTTATAAAATTTTCTTCTTTCATCAATTTGATTTTCTTAAATGTTTCCCAATATATATTAATTTCTGTAATAACACAAATACAACTTCCTACAGAGGAGCGATAATGACTGAGAACCAGAACTCCAGAAGAGTCTAGAACAGAACATTCGCAGACTCAGTTATAAATCAAGGCTACAACCAATTGACCTCATCCTCCAATAACAACACCTACAGAAACAACTACTCCTCCAACCAGGAGACTCACAGGAATTCAGGCAGAAACAGGTTGACAAACAATAATAAAACTACTGCTGCAGTGGGCAAAAGCAGCAAGCTCGTTGGTAGACATAAAAGAGTTAATCATGATGCAACTACCTCAGATGATAATATCATGATGAGAAGCGACGACGAGGATGAGTCAGAGAGCGAAGACATCAACAGAAGAATCCAAGAGCAGAGTGATGATGATTACGACGATGAAGTGTCACCACCACCAAATTAAAGATCCAGAGATAGATCAAATAACCAGAATAGAAGGTAAAACCTGCATCAGGATGATGAGCATGACATGAGTTCATCTGCAATTTCCGATCTTAATTCCTTCACTCAGACTCAATACTCAAAGTTCTC
This sequence comes from Oxytricha trifallax, assembly GCA_000711775.1. Taxonomy (NCBI): domain Eukaryota; phylum Ciliophora; class Spirotrichea; order Sporadotrichida; family Oxytrichidae; genus Oxytricha; species Oxytricha trifallax. The sequence continues at coordinate 23,438 of ARYC01002109.1, forward strand.
GTATATGGGCAAATCAAAGTTACTAGCCAAGCATAAAGGAGAGGATATTGACCTGACTGAATTGGATTAAGCCTCTATGATCGGAAAAAGCCCAATTCAAAGATTCAAGAATAAGTCTCTCTATTTATTCATACTTTTAAATATGGCTAATGAAGAGTCACTAAGTTTAACTCCTGCAAGTATCGAAGGTAAATGGAAACATTAAAACAGTCATATTGGTGGAAACAAAGCAATCAATAGAACTTTAGCAGTGTCAGGTCTTGACATTTAAAATCCGCTTAATAAACTGACCACAAACTTGAACTCCATTCTGGCTAATAATTAAAACGTGAACACCCTAAACATGACTGATATGGGTGGCAGTAGAGCATCTTATAATGCAACTCAAGTCCTATTTGGCAACAAAAACTTGAGTCACAACAACAATCATCACTCAAGTATATAGAGAGATTAGGAGCTGGAGTAAGCACTAGAAGAAGATTCATAGAATCAAACGATCAATCAAAATAATCTCACTAATTCTGGCAGCAAAAACAGTGATCCTCCACTCAGAACATCGTAATATACAGGGATAAATTAAGGAGGTGCACAAATTGATTTCAGAAAGATTAAATATGAAAATACTTAATTGTAGATTGAATTGAGAAAGGCTTTCACAAACGTCAAAGATGTAAGTTTTAATAGTTTTTTCTGACTCATGTTCCTTTTTAGTTAGCTGAACAACTAGAAACCAGTGATATGCAAAGAAATCAGTTGAAAGATTTTGCTAGAGACCTCGAATATCAAGTTAATGATTTAAAGGAGCATTTGATGCTTCTTAAACAACAATTAAATACATTCGATTCTATATTTTAGCAGTCTATGTTTCATTTTGAATGAATGTAATGATGATTCATAACTCCCTAAACTTAGAGGAAAACTTCTTGAGCAAGCTAAAGTTGAGAATAAAAACCTGACTAAGACTCTATCCAAGAAAGACCAGCAGATACAGCAACTCGAACAACTCCTTCAAGCTTAAGACAAAGAGGATAATATAACTTGCAACGTCCTCAATGATGAGATCTAGAAACTTATCAAGGAGATAGAAACTTAGAAGATACTTAATGAAGCCATTAAGAAGGAAAATAAGGGAGGTAGAGAAGATGTAAAGAAAGCCAAAAATGATCAACATCAGCTCAGACAGCAATTCCAGAGAGAACAAGAAAAACTCAAGGAAAGCTACGACTAGTGGTTCCAACAAGTGAAAGTAGAATTTGAGCAGGGTAAACAAGAGCAATAAAAGGTCATCAAAGAACTGGAAAAGTAAATCAAGCAGCTAGATAAGCAAATGAGAGTCAAAGAGTAACACATAGAGGAAGATCAATCGATTATTGATTAGAAAGATCAAATCATCAAGGAAATTGAGAGAGATCATGAAAGATTAGCACAAGAACTAGCAAATTACAAAGAAAGATGTAAAGACCAGGAAACTGAGCTTGATCACATCAGAGGAGGCAGCCTAGATTAAAATTCTATGTTTGGTGGAAACCAATCTGTCTCTTATGCAGGGAAAGTGAACACCACTCTTAATTAGACAAGAAATAACTACGACTTTGAAGTCAAAAAAATGAAGGATGTTTTCACATAATAGCTGAACAAAACGAAAGAAGAATCTTCTAAGTATAGAACATAAGTTAAAGACTTAGAATCTAAAGTCAAATTTTTAGAGGAAGAAACCAGCAAGAAGTACCAATAATCAATTTCTCAAACATCTGAGTAAATTGAAAAAGATTAAAAGATCATAAATGAACTACAGAAAACCAACAATAAATTAAACCAATATATATCTCAAGAGGCTGATATCAGAGACATATTCAACATAGACAATTAAGAAGATTTGTATCAAAAACTTCTAATTGTTAGAGAAGATTAGGAAATGAAAGTTCTACTTGAAACTGAACATCATAAGCTCTAAAATTAGCTAAGAGAAGCCCAGTAGAGGGAATTAGAATTGATTGAAAACTAAAATAAGTTTATCCAGAGTCAGAAAGCCACTCACACCAACAAATCCTCAGATTCCATGAGCAATTTTACAAAGACTTTACTTATGAATAAGGATAAAGAAATCGACAATTTAAAGGCATAGTTCGAAAGAGAGAAGTAAGGCAAGCAAGATTTAGATGATTAACTTTGGAAACTATAAAACGACTTAAAATCTTAATAACTCACGAACTAGGAATTAGAACTGTAAGTTTAAGAGTTATCAAAGGAAATTACAAAGATAAGAGAGAATAAAGATAAATCAGATCGTAACGTTGATGAGCTCAAGGAGAAATTGCGAGTAATGATCAGAGAACAGTAGGAAAATTCAATGCTCCTCAAATAAGCAACATCTCAACCAAAAGTTGACGATATAGAGAGGAAGAAATACGAGGAACTGATCACTATGATACTGGAGTTGGATATGGCATAAGATCCCCTGGCATAGGTGAATCTATCACTATAGGAATCTTTTATTGACGAGTTTGAATAAGCCAGAAAGCATTTAGAAGAGCAGTAGAGACTGGTGGAAGTTATGATTGATGAGAAAAATAAAGAGGTTTAGAGTAAGACTGATTAATTCAAAAGTATTTCAGAAGAAATCAAAACTCATTTGTCCACTATTGCAAAACAATATTTATGCACTATAAAAATTAAATAACCTATTATTCATAAATATTGAAAGCTAAAAGAGGGAGGTATTCAGACTATAAGACTAAGTCAAAGAAAAAGAGAGACATCTTGAGATTATAGCCACAGAACAAGAAGAATTGCATAAAACTTGCGAAAGGTTATCAATCTAACTGAGAGAAGTTGAGGAGTTGAATTGCAGACTCAGGGCTGAAAATGAAGAAATAAACTTGAATTTCAGAAAGCTGATGAGAGCCTAAGAGCATCTACACAAAGGTGATAAATCAAAGATCAATACTTAAGTTGGAAAAAGCTCAAATCAAGCTACAATTGAATTAAGTGAACATGCTAAATTGTTCCAATAGATTGATATTGATAGGTTAACAATATAAACTATAATTATTAAGAAGAGAAAATTAAATATTATTTATAAACTTTTAGTCTAGATTATCATTTAAAAACTTATTATAGTAAAATTAAAAATAATACTACCGTTTAATTAATATATACAAATAAGTCAATTAGAATGATATGTAATTATTTCCCTATTAAAAATAATGAAATTTTTAATTGAATTTTATTTGTAGAGTTGATACCCTTTGGAGTAACATTTAGATTATTTTTCTAAGTTATATTTTTTCAAGATTAATACACTTTATTATTCTAAAACTATTTTAATGGTATGATCTTACAAATATATTTCTTATAAATAATGAAGTAATTTGATGTTTTAATGATGTATGAAGATTAGCTTTCAAAAGCCCTAAGATCAATCAACTCGTTAAAAACAAATCTCTCTACTTACAAACAATCTCAAAGCCATGCATAACAAGACAAATCCAATACATCCTTCATAAGAGAGCAATAGAGAGAGGAAGTTATTGAAATGCTGGATTAACTTATTGAAAGCAACACCAAGCAATTGACTTTCAATGACCTCGGCATGAAATTAGCCAAAAGACTGGATAAAGTCAGGTTGCAGGAAAGAGTCAGGTATTAGTCTATTCATTCACAAGGAAATGAAGTTAATAATAACTTGAAGTCCTCACATATATCACTATAAGAAAATGAGCTTCTGAAGAGTTCAGCAGCTAACTTCGGGAATCCTAGCTAAAACAATCAGAAATCTATGAGTGGGATAGTTGAGAATTTCAAGCAAGAGATAGATCAGGTAAACAATGAAAATGAACTGCTTCACTCCATCAATAAATGGCTCAAAGAAAGCGGCAATAATTTGTAGCAACAACAAAACTAATTCAGAAATTTCTTTACAAACGATGACTAGAACAGTTTAATGCTCAGTGAATTAATCACTAACAAGAATGAGGCAAAACCTGCAATCAATACTATTTCAGCTTTAGATTAAGAACAAATGCGATAGAAGGATGAGTTTATCAAAGATTTGTAGCTTAAAATAGAGAATAACAGTCAGGAAATGATCGTTTAATCTGAAGAAATTACGAAACTCTAATAGAAACTACATCTTTTAAATGAAGAACTTATTTTGAAAGATCAAGCTTTAAGAGAATCAGAAGGCGCTTTCCACAATAAATTCAGAGAGTTAGAATCAGATCAAAAGAATCGTAACTAGTCCATGTGGAAGGAAGTAGAATCCCTCAAAGACCAAATTAAGCTCGAGCTTTAAGCTAAAACTGACCAGCTAGACGCTGAGTATGAAGAGCTGGAAAAGTAGAAAGCCAGACATAAACAGTAGATGCTGGAATAACAAAAAGAACAAGAACGACAATTTATGCAGAAGTTGGAAAGCCAAGAGAGGGAGTTCAGAGATAAGCTGAAGCTTATTGAAAATGATATAAAAAATGGTTGTGAGCAGAGCAAGGAAGAGTAAATCACAGGACTGTGCAAACAGCTTGAGGAGCAGTATTAAACTAGACTTAAGTCACAATCAGATGAAATGCAACAGTAGATGTTACTACCGAGATCCCCCCCCCAGGGGGTACCCCATCCCCCCTCCCATTCCCCATACCCCCCCGTACCCCCACCCCCATTAAAATATCCTATTTCATATCAAATTTTTTATCTACAGGGTCTAAATCGATCTCCTTCTTGACATCTTGGTATCATTGACCCTATATTATATATGAAATTTCATTCTCGACATCATAGACCCTATTTTAAGTATATAAATTCCTTTTAATTTAAAATTTATTTATTTTCACAATAGTGAAAATAAATCATATGAATTTAATTCTTTGTTAAGTTTCACGTTGTTTCTCAACCATATTATGAAATATAAATTGAAAAACTTTTTCATATTTTTTTTAATGAAAGTAAAATTTTTATATACTATGATACAAAAATATTTTTTTAAAAATTTTTGTCCCTTAAATCAACTTCATTCGACATAATTCGAAGAAATAGTATGAGTAATTTTTTAAGTTTTTTTTTTCTTCATTTTTTTATAATTATTTTATCCATTATGATTTATAAAATTATAGAAGAAATAAAAACTTAAAAAATTACTCATACTATTTCTTCGAATTATGTCGAATGAAGTTGATTTAAGGGGCAAAAATTTTTAAAAAAATATTATTGTATCATAGTAAAACCACAATGCTGTTATTTACAATTTTTTGTAGACGTATAAAATTAATCAAAATGCTAATACTTGAAACTTAATATCACATAATTCACTTCACAAATTTGCCAATCTCTCTCTCAAGGTCTTGAGCTGCTCTTGCCTCTCCCGGTCCAGGTTCTTGATCTCTTCGCATTCTCCATCCATTGGTCTGAATTTCAATGCTTCCTTAATCAACGAATCCACGGTGTCCTTAGTGAGGGCGGGCTTGAATCTCTGCAGGAACAGAGGGGGAGGTGGGAGCACTCTGCATCATCATGGCCAGGTCCTTCTTGAATCTCTTCATGACACTATCCCTTCTCTGCCTTTCCTTGCTTATTGACAGGGGTCTCTTGTCTCTGTCAGCAGCTCGATTCATGATGTTGTCTACAGTCTCATTATTCTTGATTGGGTCTTAGTTGGTGGGAGGCACTCAGAATGTCAAGCTCAGGAGACCTTCAGATTGGGATTTTTCAAATCGTTGAATTTGACAGTGAGCTTGTTGCAGGCGAATTCGAATGATTTCAGCAATCAACATTAGTTTTATCGTACCTCGATCTAGAGAGCACAGTCCGAGCTAGCGAGTTACAAATAACTGGACAGGCAGCTGTTTACCATACAAAGATTATCCGATGAATACTTTTGGTGATGATGCCAGGTAGTTGGAATATTCAAAATCACTCGACCCTCAGAGTCCTTATAAGTCGGCTCCATGCAGTGAGTGCCCTAATGTATGCGACCTTAAGCCAACGCATGTAGAGTGCTGCCCCCAAACAGGCCAGTTTGACTGCCATAGACTAGGGTGCCAAGAATCCTGATTTAGAAGGGTTTACTCTGATACACTTTAGCACTAGAGTAGTATGAATTTCACAAAGGCACAATGAACTAGAGCTTCGTGCTTTGGCATAAGAGTTTAGTGCCTTTGGCTACTCATGAGTATTCAGGATGCCAACTGGCTTGGTGGCTGAGCCAACGGTATCTGGACAGCAGGCGTTCTTGAGATAATTGCTGGGACTTGCCATATGATCACTTATTTTAGGTAATAGGTTACATTGTGCTCCTTCCCTACATATGGTGTGAACAACTAAGGCTCGAATCTTACCTTAATAGAGGTGCATTTGCAGAGACATCCGTGGTGGGATCCAAGAAGTCACCCATGGTTTGGTGGTGCGTCGAATCATCATGAGAACATTGAATATGGCGGCCGCCATCTTCCTTCTCGATACTACAAACCCTATCCAAAACCTAGTCCACTAGTGTCGAATGGGAGAGCGTGGAGCGCGTGCCGAGAATGCTACTCACCACGTGTCAGAGGGCCCCATGACTTTTTTCCGCCATCTAAATGTTGCTCAGGGTAATGTTTAAACGCTGTTTGAAAGATGTCTTTGTTAGCAGGGGGTCGTCAAACTCAAGATGGTCAAGCAGCAGATCCTCTGAGGGGTCCTCCAGCAGCTATGGGTCGTCTTGCTGGCTGAGCGGGGCGTTAGAATTAAGGAGCAGTAGGTTCATCTGTTGGATTCGTGGGGTTGTTAGAGATTGTAAAGTATTATTATAGAGGGGTAGCAGTTTATAATAATTAAATAGGAGATCTCGTCATTTTGGTAGCTTTAGTAGAATAGCCTCTACTACTACTACTACTACTACTACAGGACCCTCTAATAAATTACTAAAGCTACCAAATATTTATAATAATTAAATCTATCTTAATTAATTTTTATTGTCATCCAAATCTTGTAAATAACAGCATTTGGATTTTATATAAAAATTTTATTTTCATTATAAAAAAATATGAACAAGTTTTTCAACTTATATTTCATAATATGGTTGAGAAACAAAGTGAAACTTAACAAAGTATAAAATTCATATGATTTATTTTCACTATTGTAAAAATAAATAAATTTTAAATTATAAGGAAATTATATTCATAAAATAGGGTCTATGATGTCGAGAATGAAATTTCATATATAATGTAGGGTCAATGATACCGAGATGTCAAGAAGGAGATCGATTTAGACCCTGTAGATAAAAAATTTGATATGAAATAGGATATTTTAATGGGGGTGGGGGGGTACGGGGGGGGTATGGGGAATGGGAGGGGGGATGTGGTACCCCCTGGGGGGGGGATCTCGGTAGTAACAAGTAGATATAGTTACTCAAAGCAGAACACAGCTCAAAACTAAATAAGTATATAATATTTTAAAAATTACAAGGACAAAATACGAGTTAAATAATTAAAAACTTGAAGAGCTTAAGAGATAGAAAGAACGTGATGTAAAAAAATCCAAAGATGAATTGGAAAAATTGAAGAAAACTTATGAAGATAAGTTGAAGAAACTAGAATAAGAGCAAGCTACTGAGAAAGAATCTAAAATGTTTATTTGCATTGCTATTACCTTTAATTCTGCAAATTGTTAATGCTGGGATCGACAATAAAAAGAGAAGATTGAGCAGATAGTGCAAAAACAGAAGAAAGATATCAAAGCTGCTCAAGATAAGCTGAGAGCTGAACATAGAAATCAAGTTGACTCAGTAAAGAATGATATGGTCAAGTAAAAGGCTGAATTTGAAAGAGAAAAGAAGAAATTTATAATTACTATAAATTTTGTAGAGTTATAGGGGTTAAGGCCATTTTTACAAAGTTATATATCATATTAATAAGAAATATAATAATAAATTGATTTAGGAACATGAGAGCGGAATAGAATAAATGAAGAGAGAGTTCGAAGAGGTTGTAGAGAAAGAAATCAAAATAACCAAAGAAAAATAAGAAAAGGTTATGAAGAGAAAATTAGATGAAAAGTAATCAGAGAATGTTTAAAAGTTAGAAGAAATGGAAAATCATAAATATTCTTTGATAAAAAAAATAGGAATTTATAATTTATTTCAATAAATGAGATCGCACTGATAAGAAATTCACATTAAATTGAGATTAAAAAAGAAAAAGAACGCCTAGAGTTAAGACTGAGAGATCAATTAAGAGCAGACTTGAGACTGGAATTGCATGATGAGCTTGAACTGGAGTTTTAAGAGTAACTTGACAGAATAAGAACCCAATAGTAATTGGAACTTGATAAGCTTAAGAGTAAATATGAATCAATTTAAATAAAGTAAATTATGGGGAGGAAAAATATCAAAGTATTGATACTGCATTTTATTGTAAAATTATGAAGTGATAATGAGAGAAGAGAGAGCTAGGATGCTGCCTATAAAAGAAAATGAATTCAACTCTCTAAAATAATCAGAAACAAGAAACACAGAGGTTTAATGCGATTTATTAACTATAGACTCATAATAAATTCTTAGCAAAGCTTATACTACTACTCTCAGCTCTTAAGCTAATGCAAATAAACAGCCTTTTAACTATACTTAGGCAAGTTACATAAACAATTCAAATATTTATAATCTACACATCATTTATGTATTTTATAAACACCTCCAGCAAATAAGATAATTCCCAGTAAAACTCTATTATATTGAACAATTCTCAACTTTACATAGATCAATTAAAGCAAAACTTTGAGGAAGAATTGGAAAGACAACAGTAATTATTTGAATTGTAATTGACATAAAAATAAAACGCAAGTGTTAAGGTGTTTGAGGAGTTGATGGTTTTGGAGTTTGATAAGATACTACAAAGTATCTATTTCAAAGCTTAATAGAATTAGAATCAGATTGACTTAGATAGAAAGCGTAATCAAAATATTAATTTAATTTTGGAATGAGTTATTCGATTACATTTTTCAGATTACATGAAATTATCTATTAACAACTGAATGAAATCAATAAACTTATCGCAGATATCTTAAATAGAAATGATTGCAGAAAAGATAAGCAAATGCGTTTAAGTTTAGAAAACTTAAAGAAGAAAATAAGTGAAACCTTGAAAGTTTTCAAAGCAGAGCTAGAAAATAAATTGAATAAAAAGCAAGACTAAATGGTTAAGGAGTAAGTGCTCAAGGAAAGACTTAGACTACACAATATCAGCGATATAGTCTCTATGTCACAGAGACAAAGCCAGCAAGACAATTTACTATCTGGAGATAGGTGCAGTTAGCAGTAAAGTTATAGTGATATGCAATCAGAACACAGTTACAATTAAAATTTCAATGAAGACTTGAGGTCAGAGTATTACAGCAGTAATATCAATAAAGAAGTGGTTGATTCTAGACCAAATTCTTAGTTACCTACTCCAAGGAATATTTTGGATTAAAACAAACAAGAAAATCAATTGTCAGATGTCAAGAAGTATTCACAAGAGTAAGAGCAGGACAATAATATTTTGAAGAAAATCAGCCCTGTGGTTAATTAAAACGGAGTATTAGTAGTCGAAGTTGATAAAGTAGTCAGAGATCTTAAAATGCTTCATTAAACTATTAAAATTGCCATTTTTCAAATGTAGTATATTTAATTATTGCCAAATTCTACAGAGCATTGTTGCCAGTTGATGAAATCTCCTAAAAATCCCAAACAGAAGATTAATTAGAAGTTCGAAGTGAGAATTAGGATAGTGATACAACTCTTTAACAATACAGAGTGCTCTTGAACAACTTATTTAAACTCATAGCTAAGATGAACTAAGGAGTTGATATCATGAATAAATAATCGGAAGTTTATAAACTGAAGCTTCTTAATACAGAACTTAAAGAAAAAATCGCTAAATTTGAAAATGATGACAACAGACACGACGCTGCTATCTAGGTTGAAGAAATACTTAATCTTTTCTAGAAAAATATGTGGGTGGGGAAGTTTCCTGTCAAGTTTTATGAGAAAAAAATTTATAGGGAAATTATCTGTCAAGAAAATTTTATTTTTTTTAATTTATTTTTTCTTTATGGAATTATTATTTTTGACAACATGAACACCTTCTTTGATTTTAACATATTTTTAATTCAACAATTTAACCAATCAATCATGAAGTATTACAAGATATACTTTATGTTGAACAAAGTTCTCATTAATACATCATTTTATTTTACGTTAGTTTTTTGGAACTTTTAGTAAGAATTATAATAAAAATAGTTCTATATCTCTAGTAATGATATTAGAAAATAATTCCAATTTATCTAATAAACTCTTTAAAAATGTTTAATTTATCCTTTAGCTATTTAATGAGTCAAAAATTATAAATTAGAATATTTTATATTTAACTTATAAAAATTGTATATAAAAAGATTTATTTGACAGGAAACTCCCTCCCAAAATATCAATAAGCTTAGTGAACCCTCATAGAGATGTTTGAATATTCTAGAAACTACTCAATTTTCTATAAATAAACTTCAGCTGAAACTCTTTCAATTAATCGACTTATTTAGTGATAGTAATTCATAGATTAATAACTCAGATCTGGTTTAAATTGATGAGAAATGTTCAAGCTATTTAGAGTAGAATCCAAACGATCAGGTATAATTAGATCAGTTGCTCTAATCCACAATCGGAGGCCATGGAGCATTGTAGTAAACTATGAAAATTTGTCCAGAGTTACTTTCTCCTGAAGAAACTGCTTAATTAGTTGCAAATGTTTTCCAAAGATTAAATTAGACTACAGGAGGTGGTTCTTCTAATAATTAACAACAGTTTTTATCTACAAAGTTAAATAACAAAAACTAGACTCATAATGTAATAGGCAACTAATTAGACTCCTATCAATCGTTCTTTAACACTTTCTTAAGTAACGATGAAAATGTTAAAAGTGCTGAAAATTTCATTAAGAAGTACAGGGAGCAAATAAATTTCACTTAAAATCATGTCTAAGGTAGAATAAACAGATCCAATACTTCTGCGCATAATTTACCATTGTAAATGGTTAGTTAAGATATGATTAATGTTAACAGATATAATCAAACTTCAGGATAAGGAAGCACTTAACATAGGCAATATTAGTCTGTTTAAATAGGTACACTAAATCATCTCAAGAAACGTAGTAGAAGCTAAATTTAAGTAAAAATGATTTCAACTTTCTATTAGATGTATTACACTCCTCTTATAATTATTTTTGCAAATAAGTTTAGTCAAATACTCAAAACCAATAAAATCACAATCAATCTGCTTTCACATCATATCCAACCTATAACTATCAATTCTAAACTTAAATGTAAAATTTAAATCAAACCAACTTACTCTGTAATCCCTCATAAACTTATGTTTCAAACATCTTCTAGAAAGGCTGTTCTGAACATGGCTAACAGAATAACAGGTCTTTGAATAATAACATGCATTCTATATCTATTCATACTTAAAATCCTTCTTTATTGCCAAAATTAAGAATCTTATGAATATACAATCAAAATATATCATATTTTTTGTTTTAATTAGATAATACTGTAGCCTTCATCCAACGAAAACATAAATTGCATGAATATTTAACAAAATCAATCACAACCTTAATTATTTGGATTGAACTACTCAAATAGCAATAACAATATTTTAGTCAGTAATTACGATACTCTTTCTTAAAATAACAATAACCCAGTGGATAGTCAGAGTATGTTTACTAGGACTGCTGGAGGTGTATCTTAAGTTTCTTAAAGTTATAATGGAAATCCTTGGAGATTTTCAATAATCTATATATATATATAAATTCCATTTAATGAGTACTATATTTATATATAATTATATTTTAATTAGAGATAAACCCAACAGTAGTAGTAGCATTAACACTAAAGCAACCAACATTCATCATTAAGTAATCCCAGTTTTGTAATGAATAACTAAACCCAAGCAAAGTTTCAAAATAGATCAGGAAGTCTAACAGCCAATATACATTATTTTATACTATAAAAACCCCAAAACCCCTTTTCTCACAATAAAATATCATTATTAATTTGCAATAAATCAGTTGATGAAGTAAGCCAAGCATAAAATAGTGTGAATGCATTATTTTAAAAATTGAAGACTAATTATCAGCATAATATAAGTGGCGGTGCTTTCAATGCCACTAAAAATCAGAGTTTTAATTGATATTATATTGTTTTCTTAATATTTTTCCTATTTATTTAAATAACCAGTTAATAAAAGCAAAGACCAATATCAAATAAAATTAAGAAAGAACTAAATTGAATTTATATAAGAAAATTAAATAAAAATGAACGTACAACAGTTGATGTAAAAACTAAACATTGGCGGAGAGCACAAGGGCAAAATTGAAGATATCAATAAATATATCAAGGACCATAGAATCTAAGAATTGTTTAATGTAAGTAAAGTTTTCCTGCTTCAATAATGAATTCAACTATAATTAATTATTGATGAAGAATGATTTATTCCAGTCTTAATCTTTTTCTGAATGTAGGAAATGCTGACAAATATTTTGTATAACAGACCACCCTCAGCAAAGTTGTTCATTATTGAAAGCTTGAAAAATGTACAGAAGGTTAAGCCTGACGACCCACATTCCAATCAGATCTATCAAATGCAAGAGCCATTCAGTTTATTTTAAATTAATAATCTAATCATTTAAGTAAATTAAAATAAATGAATTCCTTAGCACAGAAGATTTTGAAGCAATTTTTGAGAGTTACGATATTTTAGGAATTTAAACTGTTCCAATCGCTTACCTCATTTAAGGTAATTAACTTAAAGAGTCAATTAGCTTTCATTTAAACAAATTATGAAATAAAAAAACCTCCATACATTTTGCCTAATCTTTTTGTACATAGCTTTGCACGTGGTTGGAGTGGAAAATGGAAAATAAGTATTAGAAAACAGATATCCAGAACTAGTTTAGGAAGAGACAATTAATAAAGTAACTTTTGTTTACGTACTCGAAGAAGAACATAAAAGAGTTGGCTTCAGTTACAATAACCAACACTCACCTGCTCCAGCATGATAATGAAAATATTATATAGATTAAGGCCATAAGACTTGTTAATTTTAGTGATAAAAAAGCAGTTTAACTTTAACTTTTTTAATATATTAAATTAAATCCCTTGCATAGCAAGTTCTTTACACCATCACAATCGGCGCGTTATTTTTAACGAACCGTTTAATTCTCTCACTGCATTAGTTTTCAATCAAGATAATTTTCTAAATATTTTTGTAAGCTCCCTCTTTAACTCCATCGATGAAATACGATGCTCCTAGATCTCTAATGAAATTCATCTGCATGTTTATTACTCTAATATGTTCATTGTCATAAAAAGCATCAGCTATCATAATAGCCCCTTCGTCTCCAATGTTGTTATTATAGAGAGTTAAACTTTCCAACTTGATTCTAGGGTTTCTGATAAATTTGGAGATGAACTCCACGCCATAGTCTTAAATGTTGTTGTTTGATAAACAAAGCTTCTTTAAAGAGTAGCAAGTTTCTAGACTCTCAAAAAGTTCAGAGAGATCGTCATGATGAAGAAAGAACCCATGGATTTCTATGATTTAGAGATGAAATTTGTTCTGTAGAGATCTTGCTAACTCGATTGTTCCAGTAAGTAGGTAAGGAATCTCTTTTTCTTTGCCAACTAACATCATAACGTTATTGTAAACTTTGAGAGTGTTCAAAGAGTGCTAATCATTTAGATATTAGAACAAAATAGTTGCTCCACCATCAGAGAAGCAAGCATTAGGGATTGAAATTGAAATGACTCTTTCAAGTGACATATAGATTAAAAAATCAAACAAGACTTAGTCGCTGATTTGTTTTTAGCCAAAAATACTAGTTCCCTTTTTGTTTCTTCTATTTATTAAGAAGCAACCGTTAAAAGATTCTTCCTTGGGTTTATCTTCTTACACCATTACTGACATATTATTAGAAGACTTGTATGGTGAAATTAGCTGAGTTGCTGCTTTTATTTAAGATCCCATTTTCACTACATTCATCTCAGAAAATGGAGACTTATTGTAAAACTAGTAGAGAGAAATTTTTCTTGCTTTGTTGATTAAAGAGTTGATATTCGATGTCAATTTCTCGCTATCAATTTTATAAATTCCCAAGTTTTTACTCGTCTCAAATTTCCTCTAGCCAGATTGTAAAGTCTTACGCTTACTTAAGCTGTTCTTATCTATTACTTCATCCGATTCATTCCTCTTCAAAGATTTCTTCTCTTTTCTTCTTTAGAGTAAGTCACTTGGTTCTTTAATTTCTTCATCTAAAGGTACAAGCTTTTAATTGCTTTTCTTTTTGTGTTTCAAAGTGTCTTTCTTGGTTATCTCATGTTGTTCTTTGAATTTCTAAACCAGGTTATTCGAGGAATTTTGAACTGAGGAGGATCTTAGTTCATCTGGTGCTTTTATATTGTCCATTTTAAAAAGTGATCTGCCCAGTTTTATTGGTGAATGAATTTACATGTTGTTAGTCTTTCTACCTGGGACTGCTAATAAATCGTGCCCTTGTTTCTTATCGATTACCACCTTTACTGTTCCAGTTCTATAATGATTGTAGATTTATGATAACTCATTGAAATGCTTTAATTATAAACTAATTGATGTCATTCAAATTTTAATCAAATCTTTTTTTGGGATCATCTTCTTCTTCATCAGCTTACTGAGAAGCCTTAACATCTTTAATGTTTATTGCGTGTGGTCTAAACCTTTCCATAAAACTTTTTGACGGTTCTCGTGACTTCTGATTTTCTTATTTTCTTTACTGGATAACTTTTGGAGAATTTATTTGTAATTCTGCGATCTATTCTTTTGGAATTATTATTGATTTTGGAGGAGGAAGTATATTTATTTATGCGTTGATGTTTTTCTTTTACATACCTTAATTTAGGAATCCTCCTTCATTTTAGCTTATGGCTCTTTGATATAGGGGATTTTAGTTTATTAATGACTCTCTTTCAACATCGGACTTTTAATTCAATTAAAATGGCGAAATCTTCTAAGCATTAGGGTTTGCCTCTAAATTTTGATTCTTTGGTGTCATACTTAAATTAATCGACTAGTGTTGACTCGCATTATCTTTGATTAAGGTATTTATTTCGTTGAATTTCTTGATAAACTCAATTTGGACAGGCTCTTCATGCTTTCTCATTACTATACCCTTGATAGATGGTATCATGTACATTTTACTGTTTCTCCTGGGACCATCTCTTAATTGAGGTTTTGGGCTGAAAATCATATTCATAGATGTTCCACTTTCTAAAGCTCTACGATTTTTAGACATTAAATTTGGAGAATTAACTCGCAATTTTGCAAGATCCTGAAAAATGCTAAACTTTGATTAATTCAAATTCATTATATTAGCAATGATTATATAAGTTTACTTTTAGTTGGACTTATTCTGGATACGAAGTTGCTTAACCGAGATTAATCCAACTAATCTTAGTTTTGTAGATGCTCGACTGCTTTGATTTAATTTCCTATGATGTCTGAATATAGAATATTCCTATTCTAACTGGAATTTATAGAACTGCCCATTTTAGGTCTATCAGAATTAGTTTATATTCTGAGTGCACCTATTTGGCTCACATTCAAGTACTATAAATCCGTTATATTAATATATAAGTTTTTTTAAACCAAAATCATTTATTTTAATTTAGAACTATTGATCTCGATTAACAATTTGAGAGTTCATCATATCTCGGTTAAGTTTCCTTGGTATGATTTAAGGAGTGAGACTAACGTTTAATTTGACAGAATCATCTACTTTTGGAAACATAAGATAAAATTAAGATTTTCCCCTGCTCTGTGATTAATTTTCGACTTTATCCCCAGCTTTAGACCCAATCATTGATTCTTGGAAATTTACGATAGAGCCACGTTCTTGCCTCCCTTAGCTCAATTGGTCTTTTATGTAATTCTTTGGGGTATTCGTTATAATCGAGTATTTCTTCGTAGGACTTAAGTGTTTCCCATCGATCTCTTAATTAAATAATTTTAAATATAAGTTAAAAACCCCAAAACTCTCTTATTAATTTGATAAATTCTCTTGATTGCTTTAACTTATACTATTTTCAAATGGTGGAAGTATTACAACTGAGCTCTATTCTGGTAATGAGTAATCATTTTGAATGTTGTAAGTTACATCCATAGTTTTCTGCTGATAATAATTATGGGTCTTGGATTTATTCAGCATGTCCAATTACAATGAATTTTCGTTAGGTTGCATCTTTTATAATTAATTTAAAGTAGGTGCCTTTCCTAAGCTTAATACTACTGCCTATTTATATAATAAAAGTTATTTTCTATTAAGTAAATCTTTGAAATTGTCTATTGTTTATAGAATTTACTAGATAACTTATATTGGTGTAAATCTAAGTCAAATTCACATAAATATTATTAAAAAGTATAAGAATTCAAAACTAAATCAATTTAATTCCTTTAAAGTTTTATGGTTAGATAGAAGATTTTTTAGATAAAAATTAGTTTATCGTTTTAATACATTTGCTTTATATTAATTAATATTTATAGGAGTGTTAACTTTCAAATAATTTAAATAGAATGAATTATATAGTAAATCAACTGTTTTTAATCATTCAGTAAATATTTACAATTTAATCCGTTATTTTTTATATTTCACCATAATTTAAGTTTACTTTTTCATATATAATCTATGTAAGAGCAATATTTTTATAATTTTAATCTATATAAACTCGATAAAATGAAAGTATTTGTGAAATTTAGGGATACAATGTAGACTAAAGACTTTATTCAATCCTTAGTCTCCACAAAATCTCAACCAATAAATTAGATTCTTTCAAATGAGGTAAGATTCCATTTATAATCACTCAAAATAAGTATTCACATATTTTTCTAAATCTATTTTGTCTGTAGATCTAGGATTTGAAAAAATCTGAAATATAGTTCAGTGTAGAAATGGACAAATAGTAATAAAAAGAGTCAAGATAATAAGCATAAATTATCAATAATAATCACAACTTGTAGAAAAGTATTGATTAATACAGGAATAGATAATAAAATAATGTAGTAATGGGAAAGTAAACTAGCAGTCATACTAGGACTTTAAGTGGCTCAGGCTAAGTAATACACTCGAGAAATACTTCTGAAAACGCAATATAATTATTATAATTTATATCTTAAATTTTTACAATCAGAGAAGTAAGAGTAAATGACTCTAAAACGGGATAATACAAATTTAGTAATTCAAATCTAAAATACACAATTTCAATTTTATTACAGTTAAAAAATTAATATATTTTGAATGAGACAGATGTAATAATTTCAGATAATACAATAGCACAAAAAACTGTCTAAGTAAAGCAAGGAAACGCAATATACTCTCCTTACTCTTTTTATGCAAAGCACAACCCTCTCTCCCCTTCTTTTATTTCCAACATTCAGAAAGATGCAAATGTTAAAGTTTTCGATAGCTTAATAGGGAGCAAATTAAAAGTTGAGAACCAAAAGATTGCACAGACTTTGTTTTCAAATCATGTTATACAGGGGGCTTCTTAAATTGAAAATGAATTGGAAAATGAGTAATTTTAATAGTCACACCAATAAAGTCAGGGGAAAGTAAAATTAAGAGTACCACATAGCAAATTTATTATGAAAGTTAATGATGAAAAGTATCTAAAAAAACCTTAAGAAATTGTAATGGATGAATATAATGGTTAAGAATTTTAAGGTAACAATAGTATTTTAATTAAGGATTAAGTGAAGAACAGGATTTTAAATAGGAATTTAAGAACAAGCTAAGGTATTAGAGAAAGTATGAACAAAAAACCAATCAAATTGTAGTTAAACTCCAGTCTTTCTTAAGACAAGCAGTAAATGATAAGCAATAATGGATATCAATTTTATTAAAGTGAAATTTCTCCTAACCGTATTAATCCTAGGTTTAGACTATCTTAGTGCTAAAGTTAAAAGCATTTCAGAGTCACTAACGAAAATTACTATAGAGGTTCTAATAACAAAACGCCTCTGTCAAAGCTGTAATCAATTAGAGAAGATAATCATCAATTGCAAGCATAGAAATCTCATCTTATAAAAATATCTGATCATTCTGATCCTGAGGGGTCAATGAGATTTCAAGTAAAGTCTCCAATATTATTTAAAAACCTCATCACTCAAAAGTTCAATTAGATGTAGTCTCAAAAAAGTTTAAATACCTCCAGTAAAGAAATTTCTCCAAACTTACTAAGATCTCAATCAGCCTAGGGAAAACAAAGTCAAATAGAGAAGATTCTAGAAATCTCCAAGAAAGCGAAATATAGAGATAGATTGTCGAATGTAGAGCAGAAATTTCTCAAAAAATTTGTTAATTTATTAAACCCAGACGATCCAGAGAATTAAATTCATAGAGAAGATTCTTAAGAAGAGAGTGATTAAGAGCCACTTTAGTAAAATCCGTTTTAGAATAAGATTATGGAAGAGTAGTTTAAACTCTAAAATTTCAGACTAAATCTACTTTCAAATGAACTTGTCAATTCACATTAGTTTTTAAAATCAAAACTTAAAAAGTAAAAGGAAAGCAGAGACAAGCAAAATTTATTTAACAACTTTGCAGCTCGAATGTTAAAAAACAAAAAATTAAAAAATCAAGAACAAAGTAGTAAGACTGATGTAAATTCTCATGTGAACTTAATTTCAGACTAAAAACTTACTCATAAAAAGAATTATGATATAAATCTATTTGGAAATAGAGAAAACAACGATTTAAGTTAGGTTTAGAAAAGAGTTTTGGCTTGGGAAAGCAGAATAGATTCTTAAAATGACGTGTAAATAAACATTAAACCTTATGAATTACTAAAAAGTTAAATTAGCTATCCTTAGGCTGTTGATTCATAATAAATTCCTAAAGTATAGAAATTGATAAATAAATTTAAGAATAAACATAGTGATGTTTTGAATGAAAGGTAGAAAATCATATAAATGTAGGAAGAATCTTTGAGAAATATGCCTATAAATCGAACCCTCTCTCCAACTTCATTCATAAATAATTCAAAGGAATTATAAGAGTAATCGAATATTATCATTGATCCAAAACTTAAGTATGTGGGTCCTTTAGATTTAATCTAATTATTGTAATAGTACTGATAAAAAATTTTTATTTAAAATTAATTAATTTCAATAATTATTATAATTTTTCATAGTAATGGGGGGTAGTTTAATTTTATGTTGGCTTGTAATTTTTTCAATTAATTGCATTAATTATTGTTTTAATGCAATAATAAAACACCGTTAGATAGCTGAAATATATAAGATCCTAAAATGTAGTGGCAGAGATGTTCTCTGGCAGCGAGATTCAATTGGAATGACCCCTATGCACTGGGCTTGCAAGCGAGCAGATGACATTATTATAAAACTGCTTTTGAACTATGATGCTCCTCTAAATGCTGAAGATATGTTTGGCAGGACGCCTATTAATATTGCTTAATTAAATGAAAAGAAATCTGTCAAAAAGGTAAGTTATTAATATTATTTATAGCTTATTGGAAATTAATACTGGGGCTTAAGACAGGCAGATAGATATAAGATTTTTACTCCATCCTTTTGACTTTCAACACCGTGAGTCAACTCTCTGAAAAAGTAAGTTAATTTATTTATTTTATATAATTTATTTGTAAAGATGATCAGAGATTATTAACGAGGGGAGTATGAAAAAGACTTTTAAACTTTCAACTATCTTGAGCTGTTTGGTAAATTGCCTAATAAAAATAAAAAGAATACGGATGATTAATGAATAGTCATTTTCTTTATAATTAACTATAATTTCATTATTTGATTAGCCATAGAAGAAATAATTGCAGTTTTAAATATCGAAACATTTATATAAGCTAATTATCTAGTCATTCTTTTCCGATAGAGCTTGATGGGAAATTTGGCTTAGCTCCAGTACTGTTTCCTTGTAATTTTCCTAATGATCCAACCATACCACTGATACCAGAATTCTATATAAATTAATCAATTATTAGTTATAAATTACTCTTTGCTTTAAAATAAGTTCTCTTCTAGCGTTTTGCATTTCAATGTATTTTCTTCCTGTGCCCTCACGACCAAACTTCTTGATTTCTTATCTACCATCCGATCCATGAGCTTATGCCAGGTCTATTATAAATCTTTGTTAATTAAAAAGTAAGCTTACTTTCAAGGAATGGCATGATATCATAGAGTTCTCTATCATCAGCATTACCTTCCCAAAGTGGCAAAATAAGTGCATTATCCTTGTGAAACTCTACCTTTTCATCTGAGAAATCGATGTAGATAATATCTTTCAAGTCTCTGTTCATATATGAAAGATCTTTGACATATTTTCCATTCTTAAGAAGGGTTGATTCTCTTCCCAGACGACCCATAATCATTTAATAGTTAGGGTCAAGAGCATCGCAAATGTCATTTACAATCTATAATCGATTTGTAACAAAATAATGCTTCTTACTCCACTCTCTTCATCTCCAAATATAACAATTTCGTAGAATCTGCTAAGTCTTTGTAAAAACACACTAAGGCCTGGTCTCTTTAAGATTTCAAATCCTGATCCAAACTAAGCAAAGAGATTAATATTTTGGATTCATCATAAAATCTATTTCTTACTTTGTATTCAGAGTGAACAAGAGTACCTCTCATATTAATGACTAAGGTTTTTGGGTAAGCAGAGCCAGGGGGAAGGGGTGGTCTATCTGGCAATAATTTTTCAACTGGAGGTCTGGTTAGCAGTAATTTCATATCATAGAAGGCATAATCAGCGTTCCTAGCAAGGTTGAGGAATGCTTCACTTGCCATGAAACCTGTCTCTGGTTTATCAGTCTTCTTCAAAAGATACATATGATACCAGAATAGTCCAATACTTGCCCAAGCTGCATACTTGAAAGCTTTACCTAGAACAAACATAACTTATCTGTAGGTCTTGAATAAAAACACTATAACCTCTTAGTTTATATCTTAGTGACTTGATTTATAGGGTAAAATAATGATCTGATTGGGATTAGTTAAGATATCATGCAAAATTATAAAATGAATTATAAATTAGCCAAATTAAGGGTATATTTATGATAAGAAATATTTAGATTAATTGGTAAAGCTTAGATATGGTACGAATATATAAAAGTATTTCAAATTAGTGCTAAATTATGTAGCTATTGCACAGCTTTTATATAATATTGCCTCAATTAAAAAATTTATTGTTAGTTATTTAGCATTTAAATTATGGTTCTTGAAAATATACAATAAAAATAAAAGTTCTATTAGATTCATACTGACTACCACTTGCGAATAAAAGGTATTAAAGTACTAGCTTACTTTCCTCTTGACAAACGAGCTGTTATATTTCATCACAACTTTTCTGGAGACGTATTTTCATAGACTTAGTAAATATTTGTTTTTTAGAGGAAATAGAAATAAATAATCAAGATTTCATTCTTATAAAAATATAATTTAATTTTAAAAAATGGCGAAGCATTCATAATTTATAGTAGGAAATGGATATAAATATTTGTTAAAATGAACCTTTAAAGATGAAGTCGGAATCATGTTGTATTCATAGTAATTTTGTAATTTACGTTTATGATTTCTTTAATTTTTTAATACTCTCTCAGCAATACTATGAGTCAGAGATGATGAAAGACAGAGACTTAAGAATAAAACAGGAAGGCACTGGTTAGGAAAGTTTATTCATGCTGACGGAGACATATACGAGGGATACTGGAAAAATAGCAAAGCTGTTAGAGAACTTCCATTTTTTTTAAGAAATTAAAAGTATTTCTATTATTATTAATCTTATTGCTAATACCATCTATTTTTCTCATTAATTTTCATAATTCCAAGAAATAATTTAATTAAAAAATTTCAAGGAGGGCTCAGGTTTAATTAAATAAATTAGTAATTTGTAATAGTTGATTAATATTTTAATTTAATAATTTAATTTAACATTTAATTTTGTAGAAATGGAGAGAGTTATTTAAAGCATAATGTAATTTACTCCAAATGAAATATTATTAAGATTTAAACTTATGTTGACTAATCTAAGATAATTTTTAGTTATTTTATGTTCTTTTATTGGATAAATATGATATTATTGTAGTTTTAAAAAATAGAAAAATAATTTCATGCTAAAATAATGTAAGAGAAACATAATATTTAAAAAATCATGTGTTAAATTAATTTATAAAATTAAAATATTCATCAAATGACTAAGACTAAAGAAATTAAAAAATACTATGAGAGATCTTTATCATAATAGATACGCAGATGATTTAAAAGATAGACTATCAGATTTGATTAAGGTTTTCAAGTAGTTTCATAGACTTTGAAATGTTCATTGAGATTTGAAATCTGAAAAATTTTATACTGAACCTCCTTTTCCCTTTAAAAGTAGATGTTATCAATTTCGATAGAATTTTAAAATAATATTGTAACCTTTTCTAATTTCCTCAATCCTCCTGGATACTACCCAATCAAAGGGAAGTGGATTATCGCTTTTTTAGTGAAATTAAAAGATAGATACTGCTTTTTTTTGGAAAGCATGTTAACTAGGGTACCCTGCATGAAAATAAAAATTTAACTTACTAAGAAATATATAAAGATGATATTGAAATTGTATACGAAAAAAAAGTTTTAATAAAGAAGATAAGCATGAAAGCACCCTACTATCCTAGGTAATCATTAGACGAATTGCTTGAGCGACAAGATAGCAAGTTTCAAGAGATACAATAAAGGCAAGTAGATAAAATTTGTCTTAATTAATACAATCTTTATTCAATAAATTCACATAAAACTTACTTTTCTATAGTAACCCCAATAAGACAAAAAAATGATTAACAATAAACCATTAAATTAAGGGGGGGGTTTGAATGCATCTATAAAGGAGCATTATAATGAATTCATTTAATATACTTCTATCTTGTGGTTCTTCTTCTTCGTTTTAATTTTATTATTGCTTTGCATTTTCTTCCTGCTTTTATTATTCATGAACTTTTTCAGTTTCTTATTCTTTAGCATTAGGTTTTTCAGAGAAATATCTATCCAAAACCCCAAAACACCTTAATGAGGTTTATAAGTGCCTTGATTTGTGTTGAATGTTTTTAGGGGTTGGGATTATTAATAGGTATTATTGTTAAATAATCTTTGGAATATAAAATTATTCAAAATAAAAATTAACATAATGAAACTAAATTTTGTTGAAAATGGGTTTATATTTGAATTTCAGGATTATACAAACAGGAAGTTAATAAGCCAATCCACTCTAGCATTTTTTATTATAGGTAAGTATGAGTTCCTATATTTTTGCTTGATAAAATCAAGAATTTTCTAATATATTTGATTTTGAATTTTTTCAAAACTGCGATGACTAAACAACTAATATCACAACAATACATAATGATTAATCTTTAACTTCCCTAAAAATATCTGATAATATTTTTATATGTAAACTCTTCGTCAAACAGAAAAAAATGAGGAAATAGAAAAAAAATAATAATTAAGCTTAAACAAATCACTAGCTTATAACTAATCAAAATATTTCCTAAAATTGTATCATATTAAATCTATAAAAGTCTTAGACGTAATTTAATATGCATTTAAGTAAATAAGGGTAGTTATTATATTTTGTATTTCTAATATTTAAAATTCTTTTATACTTTATCAATAATATAAAATGCATAATAGTTGTATTTAATTTAACCACTCAAATGCACTTTTGAATCATTGGAGAGAGATCTGAAGTTTATCTTACTTTACTACAACTCTATTTGCTCTATTGATATATCTGATCTTGAGTTTAGTTTTATAGACTCTGCAAATTTGTTTCATTAATTGAGACACTCTGTTTTAGCAATAAACTGCTTTATTCTTTGTTTTGCATCCTTTTAGTACCTGGTAGAGTAGTAATCGTTGCGAGATATATAGCGCTTTACATTTATTGCTATTATTCCTAAAAATTCCATTGAAAGTCTCCATCTCTCCAGTCTTCTCTTTCTGGATAATAGCCTGAATTGCCCATAACAATCCCAAGTCTTAATACTTACACTCTTAATGCTCTGTTGAAGTTAATAATTGATACAATTACAGTTGAAAAGTTTATCATTATATTCTCAGGCTTCAAAGTTTGTGAAAAAAACCTAACTTGAGAAGATCCTAGATACTTTGCATGATTTTAGTTGCAATTTATGCAAGTTACCAATGATTCCTATCTTTTATGAAATCTCTGATGCTCAATTCATAGAGGGATCCTAAAAGCAACATGATCCTTGTCAAGGAAAACTGCATCTAGCTTAATTAAGTAATTACACTTTTTATACTTTGCTTGAATGAGTACTTTATACTCATTACTAAACTCCATCAAATAATTATCATCACTTAGGAGGTTATTAAAAATATATAATTTGTATCATATTGATGGTTTTTTATAACTTTATTATTTAAGGAGTTTTCTGAAGTGTATAGGCCATATTTTAGCAAGAACAGGAATTTTTTTGAATTAAACTTTAATCATAATCTTTGGGATTTCAGATGCTAGCAGGTTGCTTGATTTCCTCACATATTCTGATTCACAAGCTTGTTAGAGCTCTACCACTTTCGAAGATTCCCTAGCTTTTCTTTTGTTGAGTAGCTTCAATTCATCTTCATGCTTTTCATTCTCTTTTTATTTATTGTGAGCTTTTAAAAATGCTTCCTCAAATCTCTTATATTTTTAGCATACTACTTATGCCGCTCAAAGCATTCATACTTTCCATAGATTTTATCGTGCTTTTAGTATAAAAAAAGTGGGCTTGGCTTCTCTATGCTCTTTCTTATGTCTGTACCAGCTTGATTCTTGAGCAAAATCTATCTCGCATAGCTCACATAAATAGACTTCAACTTCTTCAGTTTGTTTAGGAATTTCATTAATACCTTTCTCCTCCTCTCTGTATCCCACACACTTGATTGCCATTTATTTTCTATCATTAATTTTTATTTTTAATAACATCAAGTGATAGCTCTGGTAGTTCCTTTTGAGAGTTCATCTCACAGCTATCGCACTTTTTATTGACGCCAAAGGTAAGTCTCATTTGGTTTTATGGAAGTGCTGCTGTTTTTCTTAAAATATTAGCTCTCATATTTAAATTTGAATTTAAAATTATTAAACTGCCTCTATTACTAAGAACTCATAATAGAGCTTTGCTAGCCTAAAAGTGTCATGGCAACAATTTAGAGTCTAAGAGAAGAAAATGAGTGCAAAGAGAGAATTTAACCATTTTTACTTTCAATAATAAGTTGATTATAGCACGTACCAATTTAGGAGGTGCTCCTAATTATGTACATACTGTTTTACGAGATATCTTGTCATTTTAGGATTAAAATTAGGGTGCTTCTAATTAAGTACTCGCATTAATTAAAGCTCCTATTAAGTATGAGCTGCTCCTTATTAAGTACGTACGAATTTAAATTTAAAAATATGGAACTATGACAGTAGAAATTGATATAAATCTCTAAAAATTGAAACCAGTTCTCAAGACCTTCTCCATATCCTTCTTAGAGGTCAACCTCCGATAGGATACCAAAATTTAATGGTAAGTCTTGCAGAGTTATATAAGTTAAATCAATAAACATAAGATTAGTTTTCATTTCTTACTTCTGTAAAAATGATTGAGTCAATGAAAAGAGTGCAAGCACAAGAATTTATTCAAAGATTTAGAAGCAAGGAGGATTTGCATCGCTGCCTGGTGCAGCAAGGTAACGAACTCATAGTAACTTATCTTGATTATGTAGTTGGTTTGTTTCTGCCAACGATAGAAGGCACTAAAATTTGATTTATAAAAGCTATACTATTTGAAGAGTAGAAAGCATTGAAAACTTAAGATTTGAATTTGCAGTGGTTTCATACAATCTAGAAATCTCAGTGACAAGCCTATATGATGATGCTATGAATGACCGAAATTTCACAGTACTTGCCTTATAAGAAACATTTGTCAAATAAATTACTTGAAAAAACTTTTTCTTTGGTGCACTTGTAACAATCTTAGGTGAATACTTGAAAAGAAATTGTTCAAGAATCTCATAAAAAGAGGTACAGCAACTCTCCAGAAGATAATAGCAAATATTTAATCATGATAAGTGAGAGCTGTCTGTCAGAGCTTCACAATCAATTTTATATATCAAAGTAAGATTTGAAGCTTAAGTCTTTAGAAAAAATCTGGAACTGGTAAATTCTTGATGATTTATATAGCAAGCTTCACATAGAGTGAAAGTTCCGTCACCAGAGTAAAAAAACAAATTGCTAGAGCTGGCAGTAAGAGAAGAAATCATGGAGGAGGAAAGTAACGAGAGGAATAAGAATGAGAAATTATCTCCAGTAAAATATCTTTGAAATTGACTATTATATTCAATAACTAAAGTCCTAAACTTATTTATATACATTCACTCTCCCTTCTTTTGCAAACTTTTAAGTTACTCTCTTCGCTGAACTTTAAATGAAGTCGTATGAATCGATAGTTAGGTTATGCATCAAATGGTAAAGCAGTAGTTTCTTGTAATACTCTTTTTAATACACTCCACCATAACTCAATCCCATTAATATGTGAACTGTAAGGTGCATTGAAAACTGGTGTTAATCTACGTAGTTGATAATTCTTCTTTGTATCTTTTGACCTACTTACTGAAAGATTATTAACGAATAGTGTAATCTCTTATTCAGGGTACTTCTATCTAAGCAGCTCTAAGAACTTAATATACTGTTCTGTCTTAATAGAGCGAGTATGAATAACATAAGTTTCTAAACCAGCATTATCGCTAATATCTCCAAGGATTGCAATTGTTTATACCTTGACTTTCTAGTCATATACTTCTTCTCTTAGGCTTTAAATTAAGCTATAATTTCTTTAATTAAATAGCTAACAACTAATGAGAGCGAACAGTTAATAGACTTCACTATAAGAGTAGTGCAATTGACTTTTTGTTCAATACTGGTTTGATTTATTATTCATTTGAATTTATCACATTCATAACGTAGTTTTTTAGTTTAAGCACTAAACTATATATTCTTCATCATAAATAGACCTCAAAAGCTTTTAATTTTTGTCTTGCATTTAATTAATAACCCCAACCACTAACAAATTCCCTCAAAATCCAAGTACTTATAAACCTCATCAAGGGGTTTAGTAGTTTTTGGGTTTTGATTGCTTACTTGCCCTTATTCTGTGATAATATCAAAACAATATAAAATTTCATACTTAAAATAAAATTGACTCTAGAAGCATGTGCATTTCTTAAGAGATTTCCATTGATTTGTTGCATCAAAAAGCTTACTTATTTTTACATTTTTTATTAATTTGTATTTATATTATTAATGAAACAACAATACAATTGGGGAAAATATTATAAACATTTTTTTGTAAATTCTTATGTATTTTTACTTTTCTAATTGTTCAACTTCCTATATAAGATTAATTTCAGGTGGAGTTTTAAATTTCATAATAAATTACAATAGTTGCAGCCTGACACAGTTTTGCTGCAGCTGCTGTTGTAGCTTATAATATTTTTTTGAGCTTAGTGTTAAAAATATGATATTTTTAAAAACTCTAATATAGAGTACTTAAAATTTATATTTTCGAGAGTCATTCTTTAAAACAGTGTCTCTCGAGGTTTTTAATTAATTAATCAGTAAAAATTCGATATAGTCAAAAATCTCAATATTTCAATATCTTTAAATAAATAGAGCTTTTTCTGTTTTATTTTTAATAATCCTTAAGGATATATGAATAAGTTCTTATAGATTTTTTTTAGTACCTTATTAAGATTCCTTAACTTAATTATGTGGTATAATATGAGATAAAAACTAAAAAAAGAATAATGTTCTATTTCTTTTCAGAATTATCATAATTCCTTTTAGATATAGATATATTGATTAGGAAATTTTGAAAAATTATGAAAAAATGGTTGATAATATTTTTCGATATTAAAATCCTCGAGAGACACTGTTTTTAAAGTGTGACTCTCAACAAATACAATAATATACAGTTTAGTTTGAATTGTTGAAAATTTAATTATATTTTTAATTAATTATTAATATTTAAAAAATGGAGGATTTTAGAGGAAAAAGTCCTATTTCCTCGTTCAGCATCTATAAAATATTTAATGGGATGCAACTATCATAAATGCTAGATTTTTATATTTGAGATTTCAATTAAAGCCAAAGATTTTTCAAACTTAAATTATTAAATTGCCTCTAAAATACTTTAATATATAATTAATTTAATTGAATTTGTCATTGCAATAATAATTAATAATCATTTATTGTGTGGTTATTTATTCCTTCTTAATTTAATCACTCTTATTTAATTTCAATCAATAAATTATTAAAATTAGTGATAAATTGATAACAATGGTGTACGCTTTTATGATTGGTATGTTTGTAGGTCTTCCCGTGGGTTGTTACCTTCGTGAAGCAGGCTATGCGAGGAAATTCCAAAACGCTTATGATATTTTCTTCCCTGACCAAAAAGAAGTTAGAAGCGATAAATTTAGAAAACCTAAATAAATATTAATAATTATTTAGGTCCTTGTATTAAGCAGTTTGTTACATTACTTTTTAATAAAAATTGTAATATAAATTTAGAAATAGATCAAAAGAGTTCTTCGATAATTTAAAGAAAGGTCAGGTAGACCCCAAGGACTTCGAGAGATATATTTACGGAGCCTAACATAATGCTCGTACAAGCGATGATCAAGATAAAATGGAGGAAATGGAAAGATAGAAAATGCTTAAGGATATGAGATACTTTCACTTATATTTATGATTTTATTTAGTAAAAATGGCTAATTAAATTCTGATATGAGATCATGAAGAATAATTAATCCATATACCATCAATAAAACTAAATAAGGTTAATTAAGTTAATATATCAATAAACTCGCTTAATTCATACTTTTCAAGAAAGTAAATCAATGTGAATTGTTTTTTATTATCATGTGTCTATATTTTGATTTTTAACATTTCATCAACTAGGTTTTTATCAAAACTAGTGAAAAAACTATAAAAAATTTTAATTAAAAATATTTACTAATAAGCAAAGATATGGGAGGAATTTAGTAAGAGAATGGAGAAATTAATAAGGAAATTGAATACTATGGAGTTAAATTATATCATAATTTAAAAATCTGCCAATTTAAACAGGCACATACTACTGTTAACTATATTTATATTATAATGCTTATTTAAGAAAATTAAGACTGAATATAAACATAATTGGGGAGGAGGAGTAAAATTATTATTTTAAGTAATTAATTGCAATATTAAGTGATTAAAGTATTAAATGAAAGACATAGTAAACCCTTCCTAGATCTAAGAATAGAGTGACAGAATTTAGCTTCTGAACGACCAAATTCCAGAGAACTGTGAAATTCTAAAAATCAAGGAAGCTTCGAAAATTATTTCTAAAAGTATGATTTCTTGATTTAATTTAGTATTAATCCCTTCCCTATAGATAAAAGAAGATCAATATTAACTAAAATTTTGTCTGTAATATTTAAGTTTTTATGAGTTAATGATATTTTATAAAAGTGTTAAAAAGAATACAGATCAAAATACCTTAAAATAGATGATGAGATGCGAAAGCTTATCATTTTTGAAGTGATGGTTATGAACAATCCTTTACGAAGTGTCTGTCAAAAACATGACATTAATTTTTCCAGTGCAAAAAATGTTGTTCAAATTTTCAAGAAAGAGGGAAGACTTGAGAAAAAGATGCAGAGGTCTCGTTTAAATATTTTAACAAAACTTTCATAAAAGAGGTTTAATTACATTTGATGTCAAGTATGTTTTGTAAATTTTTACTCGGAAGTCGAAAAATAAAAATGAGTCAAAAAATGACCCAGAGTACAGCTCCGACGATGACCTCTAAAAGTTAGATACAGCTGACGGATCTTAGAGAGACCAAATTTATACAAAAAAATAAAAATTATAACCAACTTGTTCCGTGATCCTCAGTTTAAACGAGGATGATACTTTTGGCTTAAAATCCATGAATCCTCTTTCAGACATCGACTTGAAATGGATAAAATAAATATTGAGTCAAAAAGTGACTCAATTATGAATTTAAGAGGTATCTTTCAAGTTAAAAATAAGTATTTTGGCTTTTAAATCTTTTTTAATATAAGAATACCAAAAATTTTACTGATAAAAATTGATATAAATATTTGTATCAAATTAATAAAGTTAATAGTTAATAAGTATGAACAAAATGCAAATAAATAAGAGGTTAAAATCTGACTCGATCTCTAGAGATCCTCAGATTTATTGATATCAATATTTGATTGTCATTAGTGCCTTATCTTTTTCTAATTAGTTAACAAGTTTTAAGAAAAATATTTTAATCTACATTTATAATGAGTTAAGAAAATAACTCTAAATTTTATTCGGAAATTTATAATCAATTCATTCTTATTAAAATTATTCGAAAGACTTATCATTTTGAATATAATTAATGAATAAATTTGATAAAAATTCTGCCGTAACTTTACTAAGAATGCTATAAAAATATTTAACAATTTTACTGATTAAGGATAAGTTTCCAATGATTTCCAGAGGTTAATTAAAATCTCTCTATCCTTACCACCTATATTAAATTATATTATTCATAAATTATATTGCAACCTAAAGTAACAAATAAAATACAAAATCTAAAATAAAAAGATTTGACAGGGTAACTCTCACTTATTATTGAATAATGAATTTATTAAGTTTAAATCTTATAAAAATTGAAATTAAAGCCCTTGATCAACTTCTTAATAAGTTTGTTACTTTTTCTAGTTATATCTTTAATTTTAGTTTCAATCAATTTAAATTAATTAATGTATTTTTAAAATCAGCCAATTAGAACTCATCTACTTTAATCTCGTATCTTTAACTTAAAATATACTCATTAAATAATTTATACCTTTCAATTTGTTATTTTGAATTTAAATACGTTAAACTTTAATTAATACTTAATTAATATGTAAAAACTCAAAATTACGCAAAAACTAAACTTATTTCACAATTAAACCTAAGAATAATTAATTCAATCAAAGTCGAGTGAAGTTGGCAATAAATTGAATTTTCTCTCTTTTTTATGATTATTTGAGTTTTACTGTAATTCTTCAACTGGATGAATGTTTAAAGAATCGGAAGAAGTTTTAAATTTTGATGGATTCTCAGTGTGCGCTGTGATTTCATATTTATTATGATTAAAAACAGTATTAAATTAATAATAATATAGAATAAATAATATAAAACACTAAGAAATGCTATCATCCTTTATTTCTTTAATATTTGAATCTATTTTTACTTAAGTCAAGGTTTAGTTATCAAAATTACTATGATCTTATGAGAGATCATTCTAGTTTTGCTTTTATGTGATATCATTAATGATATCATTTTATAATATTATTAAAGATTTTATAATGTAATAATAATACTTATGATACTTAGATATAAAATAATTGAATAATCTAAGAAATCATGCTGGTTAATAGAACTATCCTTATCAGTCACGTTTAAAAGATCAGCATGAGTTAATGATTCATTTTAAGAGGGAATACTCTGATCATTTTATTCTGTGATTTATGATTTCTTAGGACTGTTTCCAGTAAAGTAAATTCATATGATTAATAAAGTAATTTACAGAAAGTTAGTCTTTTAAATTATTATAATCAATATATTGTTTAGTTTCCAGTGGAGCTTTAAAGATTGCTATCTTTAAGCGTATTTGCTTCCTGATTTATTAAATAGCTTTAAGTATCTTGATTAAATTCGTGAGTTTCATGTGATGAAATTTAATTCCCACTTATAACCTATGTTTCCTCCACATTTCTTTCACTTTTTATGACTCCATCCTCTGTCTTAGTTAATTTTTAATATTAAAAAAAAATTACAGAGTGCATTACTTTACAGATATATAGCAGAGCTTTAAAATAAGAATTATAAAATTGTAGTGTTTGGAATAGCATTAGCGGATTTCTCCTCATGCCTGGCGTTTTGAGACTAATCTAATTATTACTAAATTTAGTTTTGCTTCAATTAATTCTAAAATTATTAGGAAAATGAGGGTGGCATTTAATTATAATAATTTGCGCTTGAATTACTATAAAATGTAGGAAAAAATGCATCAACTTCAATAATTATGAATAGACTTTATCTACCAAATTTTCAAAGGAAAGAAAATTTATAGATAAGCAAAGGCTTTAATTAAGTAGCAAAATTATTTTCAAGCTGAGATCAATATACACAATTTATTTTACTGTTAAAACTTAACACCTAATTCTAAGGATCTCTTATGATTTACTTTTTATCTAAAAATTTTAAATTCGATAATAATATTCTTATAAATTTATCTGATGAAGAAATCTCTGTTTATATGTCTCCAGTTAGTTTCCCGAAAATACCGGCTAGACCATATTTTTTGGTAATGCGTTCTTAATCAATTTTCCTCAATGGTATTTTATTAAAATAGCCAAAAGAGACATCACACCCTAATAATCCATTGCCGTTCCATTCCCGAGGAATAAACCTTATAAATTTTTCACTAGACTTTTTATTTTTTTAAGTTTGTACGATTTTACAATTAAGTTTAAGTGGAACCTCCCTTAGACTTTCTTTTTCAACATTATATATGTGTAACCTAATTTCTTATCCCTTATTAACTTCGATATATTTGGCGAATTCATCTAGATTTTTGAAGGCTATCTCCCTTGTCCCTAAGATGAAGTCTTAAAATGGCTGCATCCCTGCTTCATGCGCTGGACTATCCAAATATACATCGTTCACCTTTTTTAATAAAATATAACTTTCAATTTATTTAGCTAGTTATTTATGTATAAATCATCAAGTCAATCAATAAAAACATTAATACCTTCAATATATGGTTGTGAGCATCTATAAAACTTTCATATCGAATAGTAGCTCCCAATAAACTATTTTTATCTCCCCAATTTTTATTAAGCGTGACTTGCACCATGCGATTATCCTACTGAATGACATTATAGATCCAAAGTTTTAACTCTTTGCCTTCGTTTTCACTCAAATATTCTGAGAATAATTTTCCATCAATTTAATATATTGTACAACTATAGTTGTTTATATTTAAGAATGTTAACATGATTTTCATAACCAAAATTCTAATGATAATTTTTTAATTAAAAATCAACATAAATTTCCCATCATGTTGTTAAGGATTATACATAATAAAATCAAGCTGAGCTTCAATTCCAACGTGCTAGGCTGGGGAGTCTTATAAGACTGCAACTACTCGATAAGCATAATCCTCTGGATTGTATTACTAGCTTTCTGAGTTACCCATTTTATCTAGAATACTTTTAATTATTATGATTAGACAATTTCAAATTAATAAATAAATTTAGTTATAATTTTCATACAAGATAGATTTTCAATGATTTTTAAAATTAAAATAAATAAATAGTTTTATTTAATAAAGTGTAAAAAAACATATTACAAAGAAGATATAATCTGGGATTTATTAGATAAGTCAGCATATTAACTCAACTTTGTAAGAATATTTAACATCTCCATTTAAAATAAATATAATCCAAAGATATTGTTAGTAGTAAATCGATCTAGTTTTATTTTAATTAGTTTCATACTTTAGTCAGGTTTAGTCTATTAGAAAAGAATATATTTCAATTCATATTTATGGAGTAGCCTCATTTCATCTCCAAAAACTGAAGCAACATTTACAATGAATTTTTCCATACCTTAGCTAGTAAGTGTCGATTATAATAATGATATGTAAATATTTCTTAATTGACTTAATAGACTCTACTCTCTATACTAAAATATTTTCCATTGTTATAAGTATTTCTTAATCCTTAGCTGCAAATTATCAATCTAAATAACGTCCTTAAGGTCTTACTTAGTCCATTAAACGTTTTCTACGAGATATTGTACAATTTCAAAGTGTTTCCATCTAGCTGCGCATTGTAACACAGTCTCTTGATTTTCCTTATCTACTTGAGATTTTAACTGAGCATTAACTGCATTCTCAACCAGCATTTTGACAATGTTCAAGTTACCACATTCACACGCCACATAGAGTGGGGTCTTTCCAAAGGGATTCTTAATGTTAATTAAATGATCGGGGTCGTCCCTATTCCTTAAGTGCTTTTTAATGTCATTTTTTAGCTCCTTCAACATTCGTTATTCGTCTCTTAGGGATCCTCGGGAAGCATAGTCAAAGAATCGTCGAACTTTCCTGAAATAATCAATTTCTCTAACTTTAGGGGGAGCAGGTGGCTTCAATTTTCTCCTGTTTTGGTTTTCTAAGGGAGCTGTCTTTTATTAAGTAAATTAGTTCTCATTTTTAACTTAAAGATGATTAGGAGAAAGAATTTAAACCTCAATTCCTTAATTTTGATCATTTCGATTAATATTCTTTTATTACTTTAATGGGGAGCTCAAAAGGTTCTCAGGGTTAATATTCATAATTTATAATTTGAAAAATTTAGTGAATTAATATTTTAATTAAAATTAATAAGAATACTTATAAACATAATCAGAAAACTTTAATGGCAAATATCTCCAGCATGTCTAACATTCATTAAATGTAAGTTTCATTTTTTGTATCTTTTATTTTATATTTTATAGAGTAGGTGCTGCCGCAGTACTAGGTACCACCGGTTTGGAACTTCAGTAGGTCGAAGGTCGGCTGGCAGAGGTAGACTTATACATGCAGATGGAGATGTGTATGAAGGAGAATAAGAGAGATAGAAGTTCATTCTTAACAGTTTCATTTTCTTTAGTTTTATTAACTATTCTTATTATTACTATTACTATTCTTATTAATTTTAATTAAAATATTAATTCACTAAATTTTTCAAATTATAAATTATGATTACTCTCGTTTTAAAAGTCTTCGTACTCTTGTAATAATTTTGACGTTTTTGAGGGTATTTTTTCCTTTGGCAAATTCAATAGCTACTTAGGCGGTATTAAAATTGAGGGTATCTTGGGCTGATTAACTCTATTTATCTCTTCAATAATTTGATCAGGAGTTAAAATTTATGTCGCCTCCTGATTTCTGAATCTTAATAGGCCTCCTATTAAGTTCCTTAATTTCCTCCATTTTGAAATTTTCTACTTTTATTTTAATTCGTTTCCATAATGCTATCTCTTTTTCATTAGTTAGTTAATAGATTAATATTAAAATATTAAAATAAATGTGTCATGAGCATTTTCTTGATCTAGGATTTTGCTTGATTTGTATTTTCCTGCTGTCTCAGGTGATCCAGATAAAAATATAATAATTATTATAACTTATCCAATCTTGTTATGATAAAAGAAGACATTAACTTTTGCATCTCCTCCATGATTAAAATTTTCAATTAAATCAGGTCTATTAGTTTATTATTAATCTGCATTGCCTGAATTACTTTTGTTTTTCAATATATTCGATTATTGCTATTACTGCTGTTATTGTAGTAAATTAATTTTTGTTGTTTGCTTTCTCTAATTTTTTAGCTATCGGAGGGAGTCAATTCTCTCAAATTGATTTCTAATTTGATTCACAGCTTTTTATGATTGTTTGATTTGAGGGAAGAGCGTGGCATCTGGGATTAATTTGGATCGAGTTTAATCTGCATTATTTTTAGTTATGGAATTATGTTTATTATCATAATCGGATATCACTTCATCCTCCTCCTCATCTGATTTATAATAAATGGCCACTCTAATAGTATTTTAATTTATACATAAAAAATAAATCTGAATTCCAACTGTCTTTCTCATTGTTCTACTTCCTTGAACTGGCATTGAGTAGCCCTTCTTTATTCAAAATAAGTTCCTTTAAGACCTGCTAGGTCAAGAGCTAGGTGCCTTTTTTAATTAAACTAACTTCTGATAAGGATGTTTACGAGAACGAATCAGTGTTGCCCTCTATACCGCCTTGAATTGTAGAATTGTAATTTTAATTATTTTATTAATCTAAGTTCGTCTTAAACTGGCTAAGTAAAAAAGAAAACACAATCATTAAAATAATCACAATTAAATTTATTGGCTTTCTTTTTATAATGTTTTTTTAGTTCTTAGCTTGGACTTAACGCTTTCTTAGCGGTTGATATTGAAATTAATAGTGAAATTCAGGTTTGTAGTATTATTAGAGATTATTGAGCCTACACTGTGTTGAAGTAGAGAAGAATTGCTCATTTTTTTAGATGTCAATCTAGTAAGTTTTTCAATATAAATTTATAAAAGGGTGATTAAACTATAAAATTTTGCACTATTAAATTGTTTTTAAAAGTCTTTTCTTTTATTGCTTCCTGATTTCTTTAGGGACTACCTACATATAGCTGATTTGGAACTTTTATTATAAACTTTATCTAGTAAAATTGTCCAAACTCACAGCTCTTTTAAGTAATCAAAACCCCAAAACCCTTTCAGTAGTTTGATTGAGTTTTTGATTGATAAAAGTAGACTATTAGTGCATACTTTATTAGGGTTTTAATAGGGTTTATGTAGGGGTTTAATGTTTAAATATTAGTAATTTTAGTGAGTATAACAAGTGAGATTTTAAAATATTTCACACAAACATTAGCTTAGAGTCATGTGTAAGTTCTCTGAATTTTATCTTTCTAAGATGATGTTTAATTGTTTCTATTGTTTATTAATTGTCTTTGCTTGGATTGATAATAGTGGAGTATGCAAGTTCTCTGAGACCTCCATTTATTTTATTTTTATCGAGATGTTGTTTGATTCTCTGATTAGAATCTCTCTCACCCCTGCAGCTAAAGTAATCGTTTCTTGGCATATCGCTCTCTATTATTATTACTGCGAGAGCACAAATATCCCATTAAGTGTCTCCATCTCTCCAATCCTCTCTCTCTGGAAAATATCCAGGAGTGCCGTATACATTTCCTAATGCAGAGGCTTGCACTCTTTGAGCTCTGTTGAAGTCTATAAAATAAACTCTAAGAGGCTGAAAGTTCAACATGATATTCTCTGGCTTTAAGTCTCTATGAACATAACCTAGCTTGTGAAGCTCTTCAATCCCCTAACTATCTGCTATACTATCTAGCTAATTTATCTCTGACATCTATTGTCAGATAAGAATTCTCTGTAAGTCATTTCAAGTAAAGGAAGCCTGAAGGCTACATGATCTTTACCAAGTAAAATAGCATCAAGCTATATGATATGCCTGCACTCATTTAAATTTGCCTTTTAAAGAGCATAATACTCATTTGCAAATTCCATTTGGAACTTGTCATCAGCAAGGCAGTAATTGAATGGATATATCTTGTAAGCATATTAGTCATCAGTAATGACTCTCTTCTCTATTTTATCTTCAAGAGTGAGGTAGCTTTCTAGGCAAGAATCTAAGTAAATGATTTTTAATATGGGAATCTTCATTGCTTCTATTTTAACCATGATTTTATTGATCTCAGAGACTGGAAATCTTGACTGCTTTCTTCATTTTAACTTACTTCTAGACTTCAACTCTAAGAGACTCCACCGGGTTTCTTGATCTTCTCTTTGAGAGGAATCTATTCCCTGTAGGTTCATGAATAAAGACAAAACTTTAATTGTGCTTTTTCTTTAAGTGCACTTTGAGGTCTCTAGTATGAGAATATGACTTCTCACAGAACTCACAGATATACTTCCCATCTTTCTTTTAATGCTTGAGATATAATATTGGCATATCGTTGTGTATATCTCTCTAGTGTCTCTTATAAGTTGACTTGTAAGGGAAAACTTTATTGCATTATTTGCATTAATAGTCAACTTTGGCCTGGTATTTATTAATGCTCTATGTAGGGTTGTTAAACCTCCTCCTCAATTTATACAGCTTCTATTATAACCTCCTACTTAACTTATCTTTAAATCTCAAAGCTAGACTGGTCAAAGTTGTCATAAGTAGGCTCCCACT
>ARYC01002111.1:0-67630 GCA_000711775.1 Oxytricha trifallax
CTAATCTCAAGATTTAATAGGAAAATTTCTAAGTAAAGAGGACCTCTATAAATATTTGGTATAGCAAGGTAAGTGCTTAAGTAAGATTTATAAATCCATTATAGTTGGATTGTTCTTGCCGACTTAGGAGGGAACTAAAATCTTATTCTTAAAAGCCTTAATGAGTGAAGAGAAAAAAGCTTTTAAGTCTAATGAAATTAGGATGATAGAGATACCTAACTACCCTGAAATCTCAGAAACAAATCTTTATGATGATGCTATGAGTGATCCAGATGTTGCTCTCTACCTTCCATCAAAGCTGCAACACTCTAATAAGTTGCCAGAGAGAATCTTCTTCTTTGGTGTTCTTGAAACTCTGAAACCTGAGTATTAAATGAAGTTATTTAAGAAGCTCACAAGAAACGATACAGCATCTCTCCTGAAGAAAAAGAGAATCAATGTATTAAAATAAGTGATACCTGGCTGTAGGAACTTTAAAAGCATCCTTTCATTTCTAGTAAGCTTAGTCTTCTAACTTTATAGAAAAACCTGGTACTGCTATACAATTGATGAAAGAGCGCAGCAAATTAAACAGAGAGAGAAAGTCTCAAATAAAACATGAATTGAGTAAGAGGCTCTTCAAAAATTTATAAAAGCCAGAAGAGATGAACATAGATGCAGGAGCTGGCACTAAGAGAAGAAACATAGGCCC
The DNA here is from genome assembly GCA_000711775.1 of Oxytricha trifallax. NCBI lineage: Eukaryota > Ciliophora > Spirotrichea > Sporadotrichida > Oxytrichidae > Oxytricha > Oxytricha trifallax. Next base: position 692 of record ARYC01002111.1, read on the forward strand.
AAGCAAGCCTTAAGAGGAAGAAAAGAAAGAGAAGCCAAATCCCTTTACGGGCAAATTTAATATGTGAACTTATTCATTCGCTTAAATCTAAAACTTATTATACACAAAATCTCCCTTCTCTTGCGCATACTTTAGCTTTATCATCGCTGACTCTCTTAGCTGCACTCTTAATAAAATCGACAGTATCTATCTTTAAATAATGCATCAGATGGTAGAGCAGCAATTTCTTATAATGACCTTTCAATAATCCCCAATATAGTTCAATTCCATTGAACTAAGGGCTGTAAGGAACATTAAATAGAGGTGTTATATTTAGCCTTTCATATTCCTTCCTTGAGTCTTTAGTTTTATGAACTGACAAGTTATCAACGAATAGAATAATCTCTTAGTCAGCGTACTTATCTCTGAGTTATTGCAAGAACTTAATATATTATTCAGTCTTTATAGAACGAGGGTGAATAACATAAGTCTCGAGGCCACTATCTTCACTTATTCCTCCAAGAATTGCATGAGTTTACACCTTAACCTTTTAGTCATAAACTTCTATATTACTATACCTCTTGTACCAAGACCTTGATATAAAGGTATTGAATGTAAATACAGCTTCATCAGCGTGTATGAACTTTATATTATGCTCTTAAGACCTCTGCATTTAATCGAATATATAATTTAAATTAGTCTTATAAAATGGAACATTAAAGTCAATCACTCTCTTAATGCGATTGACTGTCTTGTAAGATATTCCGTTCTTTTTATATATGTTAGCTATCGATTAAGCAGATATGTGAAGCTCAGGAAATTGGCGATGAAACATCACAGCCCTCTAGGCTAGAGAGAAGTGAGCCCAGTATTTAAGAGTCTTATCATTAATAAGATATTCAATATGATGCTGCTAAAATTTTAAGGGTCTCTTAGGCTTAGAATTAAGATGCTATCTCTTTAAATTCAATGCTAATAGACAGTGAGACCTCACAGTTGCTGGAGATTTATGGAGTAGCCTTGCTATAGACGTATAATTCAGAACAGGCTTGAGTTATTCACTATATTCATCACATCCATATCGCAACTTAAACAATAAATCTATATACTCACTGTCATAAACTGACCCCAAACCTCGCATATACTCACTTAAAATACTAATATTTAAACATTAAACCCCTACATAAACCCTATTAAAACCCTAATAAAGTATGCACTAATAGTCTACTTTTATCAATCAAAAACTCAATCAAACTACTAAAAGGGTTTTGGGGTTTTGATTACTTTAATTAAAAATAATGGAGACGATGAGGCTATGGTGATTATCGATGATAGAGGAGTTAATGATTGTAATAAATCAATTCAAGAATTATGCACTAGACAATATTTTGAAATTTTTATTTAAATCGTATATAAACTTACATATTGAAAAATTCAGGATTAAATATGCCCAAAAAAGTAATGCTCAAATCAAAAAAGCAACTATCTCAAATAATTATCTAAGGGATAAAATGAAGATTAAAGCAATATAATAAAAATATATATATTAAGATCTATAAAAATTTACTTTGATACCTTATTCAGATGAAATATTAATGTGATTATAATACTTATATTAATATTGGAGGGTTCCTGCCCAAATAGAGCTAAATTAACATGAATAATTAAATAAATTGAAGCTTTAAAAAAATGATGAAATTTTGATTAAAAACTGTTAATTATTATTTTGCTTTAGTTTTTTGACCAGATCAAAAGCTCTGCTCTAAAGGAGATTATAATCCCTAAGATTAAGTTGTATTTACAAATTTTATTAATTGTCCTCTTCATCTTAAATTAAAATAAATTTTTAAAGCATATTTAATTGTTAGGGGCTGCATTTTTCTTTAGAAGCGTTTGATTTCGACATATAAAAATGGGATATTGTTATATAAATGGAAGAGAGCAAGCGAGTATTAAATGCTTCAGGGCCTCCTGATGAGATTTATGTATTAGGTTTATATAATAGTAAAGAATATCTAAATATAGCCCAAAAAAAGTAAATTTAAATGTCTAAAAATAATTAAAAGCATTTAATTCAAATTTTTTGCAATTAAATTGGAATTAATTTGAGTTATGATCTAGCTTTTATACTAAGCCAAGCATTGTTTTACTCTAAATTATGATGTCAATGATACTAATATAATAAAATTCTGTTCTTTTACCTTAATCCTGTTTCTCATATTTCCTCATCTAAGAAAATACTTTATATAAGATAAGAGATTTGTTCATAAATGTTGAGGTATAATTGCTCTCACAATATTCGCATAATTTTAGATGAATTTCAATTTCCTATCTAAATGGTGATTAGATAAGAGTTTTTCTAAAACTCACAAGAACAACAATAAAATAATACAAATTTAATCATAAAAATTACAACAATTCTTCTCATCTTTCAAGTCTTAAAGGCATTTCATTATCCTCTAAGTATACAATTTTCTGTAAAATATGAAATATGATGATCAATCTCTTATATACTTTTTCATGATATTCTTTCCGTCGATAATTTCATTCCTGATTGATAAAAATAAACTTCTATTTTTATTTGTGGAATCTTCTAGTTCATTAAGGTAAATTCATATTAAAAATATTTAATGAGCTTCTTGTTATAAAAATACTATCATAGTTATAATTTTATTATTTTGACAATCACAGAATACCCCTATTTTCTCGTCATGTGTCTCACATAAAGATATTTACATATTTTTCAATGAATAACAACGAATAAAAAATTTAAAATATAAATAACTCCTGATAATATACAACTAAATTATTAGACAAGCAATTATATACATAAATTACTTTATAAATTTATGAATGAATTAAGAATCATAAATAATGAGTTAATCAGATTATGCTAACTTTTTCAAACTTTATTCTATTTATATAATAATTAAGTTTTTATTATCTTATTTACTAATTAATTTATTCACTTTTATAACCTAATTAAGCTATATAAAACATTTTAGAGTATACTAATTTATATGATTTACCATGCTATTATTATTTTGATTATCTGTCTATAAGTAGATTTAAGAAAGAGAGAAAATAATTGTTACACAAAATGGTAGTCTTTCCAGGATTATCTAGATAAATATTCTTACTTATTCGCTTCCTAAGAGTCCCATGGAAAATTTTTGAAAAAAACTTGACACAAAACATTTCATGGTAACTTACATAAATAATAATTTTTAATAATTATCTTGAATGAATCAAGTGTTGTTAGTTAGTAAAGCAACAATTAAAGGCCATCTCCTATACTACCGTAAAATATTCATTAAAAACTTATGAATGATTAAATTAAGAGAGCAGCTTCGTAAGAAAGGCATGGTGATTAATTTTAGTGCACCTCCCTTAGTCAATCCAAAGAAGGAAAGATTTAATTAATTAAAGTTATATTTACCTTGAAAAAAATATTAAAGCTTGCATATTTTCAAAGTAAGAATCACCAATAAAATAGGTGAAAAAATTATCTAAAATAACTTATTTTGTTTGAATTTATTAAGTAAATCTACTTTGTACATTTCTTTTTAATTATATTAATTTATTTATATTTTTAGATACTCTACCGCATTTAGGCTGTTTAACTTTAGTGTACCTTAATTATATTTAGTATAAAAAATATTTAAATTAAAAGCCATGAATAAAAATGAAATGTAGTTTTATTAAAAAGTAATTTATAAATTAAAATAATAAATATTATTTAGAATTGCTATTATTATGAAGATATAAGAACTCATATTGTTAAGTCTTGTTGTTTGATATAGCAAGTGAAAAATATTCCTCCGTTTTAATTAAATTTAATTTTTATATTACTTTATAATAAAACTACATTTCATTTTTATTCATAGCATTTAATTTATATATTTTTGATAGTTAATATAATTAAGGTACACTACAGTTAAACAGCAGAATCTAAAAATATAAATAAATTAATATAATTGAAAAGAAATTTATAAAGCTGATTTACTTAATAAATTCAAACAAAATAAGCTATTTTAGCTAATTACTCAAGTAACATGAAAATACACCGAAACATGACCCCAAAAGACCTCTTAAATGACTAATTATAACAAAACGAACCCTAATATATACTTAAGTATAGTAGAAAATTGAAAATCTTAGACTAGCACACCTCAGAAGCAAAGTTCACTCGATAAAACAGAGACTAAATATGGGTAGCAGTAACAGCAACTCAATTAGATATATTGATCTTTTGATTACAAAATAAGGTCTATATAGAAGCAATAGTAGCAGCTGTTTAATAAAAACGATCATTTTTTTTACTAGTAAGCTATTATTAACATCACAAATAGTGTAGGTTTTATGCAGAAATTATTATAAAATAATTGTAGCTACAATCCGCAGAAAGACAGATAAGCCTCAAAGACATCAAATTTAGCAGATGCTAAATCATTAAAGAAACAAGAGAAAGCAAAGAGTAAAGTAAATGCTCAACTACCCAATCATCAAGCATTCTTTGGTCTCAATATGAACTTAAATGTAAAAACATAAAAGGATCCAAAATGCTAATTATGATATATAAAATATGCTACATCAATTTTCAGTGATGAACAACTAGAACAACACATACCAATCTTATCAGAGCAACATATCAACTCTAAAGAAAAAAATCCCAAAGATTCTTCTTATTTTGAGTTCACAAATGAGAAACTATTCAAACAAACAGAGATGATATTATTTGAAATTGATCTATATAAAACAAATAAGTTAAAGAGTAAGGATATAATTTATTACTCAAAAGAAGTAAGAAAGTTAGATTTAAGGATAATTAGCAATTCAAAAATAAAAGTAATAGAAATCCCACACTGAATTATTAATAAGTAGACAATACAAACAAAGAAAGACAGAAATCCTCATAAGATGATGATGTAAAATCATAGAAAGAATTTAGCTTAAATTTTGAAGATGAATAGCACAATAAAATTGATAATGAATTCTCTAAGTAAAAATGTTAACCATAAATAGAATAAGTACATGAACTCATAACGAAATGCGGATGATAAAGATTAGAATGAATAGAAAGGATTGTTTGAAGATGATGAATACTCAAAAAACCCAGATAATCACAAGTTGTCTAACTATTAGTATCGATTATATGTAGATTTTACTTAATTACATGGTTAAAAGATGTTCAATTTATTTTGTAATGTCTATATATTACCATAAAAAAGCAATAATTAAAATTGTATCGAAACAATTATATTTATTTAAATAAGATATTCAAGAAGAAGGGATCCCATAAATATCATGAACTATTAATTTTATAATACTTAATACACAGTGAGGTAGCAGATATCATCACAATTGTAAGAACTTTTATAAAACAAAATTGCATTTTTGTAAAATTTACCATGAAAAAAAGCATAAAGATGCATATCATTTAGTTTTACCTGTTTATTAGATAATTTTAAGATGTATCTGAGCTAAAACTTGTCATAATAAATTAATGAACTGAATAGATAGAATATTTTGATATTGACTAGAGCATAATTAAATTCATGCCAGATTAAAATATACTAAATGATGGAGATTTAAAAACAATTATAATTGTCTATTCGAAAATACCTAGAAAAATTCAAATCTTAAATTTGTGAGATTTTGTTTATTTACTTGAAAATTAATGGGCAAATGTTTCCATAAACATCTATAAATGAACGAATATGATAAAGTATAATTCAATATGAAATAAGAATACATCATCGTGTTTTGTAAGTTCATAAATTATCATTGAAATCGTCTTACAAAATTGTTTGATTTAATAAAAGATTCCTGACCTCAAAGGAAGTGTTTGATGTCAAGACGAATATGGAGAGATTTAAAGCACATATGTTCAATATTATCAGTTTTTTTAAGCTTAGTTTTTTCATATTTAAGTTAATATATATAGAGCTAAATTCTAAGTTCAAGCTTTAATTGATGAGACCATCCTAATATTTAGTGGTGAAGATGAGGTAAGATTCTCGATTTTCTAGAATATATATTATGAGTAATTTTTAAATTAAAAATTAAACACAAAAAATATGTTTATATTTTAGAATTTATTTGGATAATGCGCAAAATTTCGACATTAAAGAAATAAAACCTTTTCCAGGAGATAGGAGACTTCCAAAGAATATTTCAGGCTTTTGCTCACACCTTATCAAATGTAAGTTAGTATGGTTTTTATTATGAATATATTTTTTAAGAAATAATAAGCATTTTAAACATATCTATACTTATAGCTGGTGTAATTGCAATACGTGGAGGAAACACAGTTTAAACTGAATGCAATGAATTCTCTATATTGGCTTACAAATCAATCAAAAATAAAATCAATAGAAATATCGGTAAAAATATACCCTATATTGCTGAACTGCCAAGCATGATTTAGCCAAGAGAAGAGTTTACTTTAATTTCAATTAAATTGAATTTCATTTACATGTTTTTAAATGAAAAGTTTTGAAAATACATAGCCCGTATTTTTCCATATGATAAAATTATATTCTGTTTAAATAAAAATACACCAAAAGTTCAAACTAATTTTTGATTTTATTAAAGCAAAATAATTTATACTTTTTTCTAATATTAAAATGCTTAAATAAATTTTTATGATTGATGAAAAAATACTTAAAAAGTAAAAATTGCATATCTTGAAATGAACAAAAATTTCTCTCTTTTTAAAATAAAATAAGTTTCATTTTTGCTTCTAAATATATTACTCTGAATACTAAACGATTGTTGCAACTTTTTTTTTGAAAATTAATTTATTACAAAACGGTTAAATGTATTGCTCAATTCTTCTTTTCGCTTTACAATAATTAAGTTAAGAAATAATGCAAATAATAAAGTATATAAAATTGTAGAGTGGCGAAGTTTCATTGCCGTCATATAATAAAGTAACTATAGAGAGTTTAAGATTTCTTTTTTAATTCATTTATTAACACTCTTTATAGCAATATAAAACGGTTGATAACTGTCGCAAACATTTTATTCCATTAATAATAGTCAATGTTTTATAATAGTATATTTAGATTTCATATCAAAACCTTTATTTTTTGTGCTGCATGCAAAATGATATATAACAAGAGGACAGTACTATTACAAGAATTCTATATTTATTCATAGAAATTTATTCAGAGTTAATCTAATATTATGCAAAAATAAAACATATTTTTTTATTAAATTGTATAGTGGTTTAACCTATCTAATAAATAAATTATCTCTGATAAAAACTATTTATAAATATTTATAAAAAAACAAAACATGAAATATTATAAACATAAATTATTTTACAATAGAAAAAAACTCCCTCCCCATAAATTATTTATGTAGATAAAAGTAAACTTAGGACTTTTTTAAATTAAATCTAATTTTGAAATATAATTCAATGTATAGTTTGGCTTAAATATTTGCAATTATCGCTACATCCATAAATCTCTTTTGCTTCATTGGTACTAGATACTCCCACTAACTTTTAATTTCATCGAATCTCTCCATTTGATCTAGTAGTTGTCTATTAAACCATCAAATTGCATAGATATAGTTGCAATTATGCGCCTCCAGAGTTGAGAAAAAGCCCCTACTTGTGGTGTTCATTCCTCGCATTTATTTCCATTTATAATACATTTTATCGTATCTAATAGGAGCTATCGATGTTACTAATGACTATATGATCGAGAGCTTCCAGTGAAGAAAAGTTAAAAGATAAGTACATAATTAAACGATGTATCCTAGTTATTAGCCATCGCAAAGGCAAACAGCTCAGTTAATTTCGGCGATCAAGTGATCTATAAATATGGAGTCGCCTTTAAGGACAGGGTACCAACAATTACATTTCTCCAAGAATATATTGCCGAACTTAAAAAAACGACAATAACTCCAATAACCCTAAGGATGCAGATCTACAAGCACTCGGTTATCTTCAGATGCCTTGTATAAGCTCCTAATCAAGCATAAGAGTTGTAAGATTCCCAGCATTAGAATATACGGGCAAACCAATACTGGCAAGACAAAAATCACTTGCATTCTGGATGAGATATTAGTGTTCAAACAATACGTACAGTCAAATTCATTTTTCACATCCCAATGAAACAAGGCAAGAACTGAGAGCCACAAACACTTATCGTGAATGAACTCAATCTATCGAAGAAATTTGGATAAACTGGGATTTCAGGGATGAAACGGTTGATAAAGAGTAATGGGATGGCCATAGAACAGAAGCATTGCGGCATGGAATACAAGTACAAGAGATGTTTCATAGTCATAGCATCGAACACTCTGCCCTTTAGCAAGAAAGACCCCGAAGATGCTCATGCTTTCAAGTCGTGATGTCTTCTCTGCCAATCCAAGATACCGAAACAAAGCAAGGAGGAGAAATTCCCTTTAACAGCACCAATGGTAGTACAGTTCCTCAACTCAAGATTTCTAGCCGATCAGACAGAAAAAATGCAGCCGTTTGAGAACTCATAGACGGTGGTCAGAGACAGAGGAGAGTTGTCTAGTGATGAAACGTAGTAATTACTTTATCTAAACATCGGTAATTTTAATATATATTATAATATGATACATTTTGGCAGACCACCAAAGACCCATGCCAGACCACGTGACCACTAATAATAAAATATATACTAATGATTAATTAAATTTGAAATCTAAATCTAATTATGATTAATGCATCTTGTATTTAGTGGCAGTTGAGATTACTAATTTATAATTGATTAATCTTTATTTCTCAAATTTTCCTATTTATATCTTTTTTATCAATAATTAATCTGAGTTCTTAATACTTTGAAAGAGAAATAATATTTATAAGAAAGCTAACTTTACATATTAAAATATAAAATAAAAATACTTTTGATGCATAATTACTAAATCTACTTGCTTTTAAATGATTTGTTCAATAAATTTTTTTAATAGCTTTTTAAATTTCTAAGTTGTAAATTTTAATAACTTTATTATATTTTAATTTGATATAATAATAAACATTATCTCTAGATTCTAAATTAAAGTAATTATATTGTTTTTTTTATTATAAAAATCTGAATAATTGAATTTTTAGTCAATAATTTTGATGTTTATATTTGTATATTAAAATTTATAGCTTTTTTATAAAAGTGAGATATAGTATCTATGATCATTTGTTAAAAGCATTTAACAAAAATGCGAAAATACATTTTTGATATGATAAATAATAAGAATGTCTAAATGGGATAAACCATTAGTAAGAAAAATGATTATATTGTAAACTTTTACCAATTTGACTTTTGAAAATCTATTTATATGTTTTTAAAGTGGATATTTTATTTTAATCTTTTAGAAATAATACTATCACTGCATTCAAAATCCAACTTGGAAATCCAATTAAAATTATAACTTGATTATCCTTATTTTTATTTTATTGCTATACAAACCTAGTCTGTTTAAATTTCAGGAGCTACTGTATTCAAATTTAACAAAGATTCCATTTTTTGAGAAGCTCAAAAGAACAAAATTCTTATATTTCCTCCTCACTGATGAAGTCTTATTCGGGTTCCCTGTTTGATCAGTATCGATCACAAATAGATTAAAATAAATAGGGAAAAAGATTTTCAAAACAAAAAACAAACTTTAGTAATATTAAATAAATGAAATATCATTTTTTTTAATGATCACTTCCTTTTACTGTTAGGGCTCAAAGTCATCATCTTCGGAGTCTCTTCCTCTTTTCAATTCACCATCATTATCGAATCGGAAAATTTCTTCATCATTGGTGTTGGAGTTTTCCCACATCTAGAAATCATCCCAAACGTCCGTTAACAATTGAAAATTGAACTTAGATGGGTGGAGTTTGGCATGCTTATGCTCCTTCTTGTAAGCCTGAGAGGCTCTGGCATCGTTATAGATCGAAGCATTTTGTCATGATTTTCTCGACTCTACAATTTCTCTCATGGAGCTTGGTCTTCCTTTGCTTCTTCTGAGTTCCTAAGTAGTAGGTACTCTGGACCTCTTCTTCAGAGAGGTCGACAGGAATTCTTCGCACTTTACGCATATAGAGTACAAAGTTATAGCCAAGAACTTTCTAGTATAGCTTGCATGAGTTTCCTTGGTTAGTTTCTTTGCAGGTTTAGCTGCAAAGAAACTTGATGGGATGTGTTATCTGTGAAACTTGAATCCATAGTGTTGTACGATATCTTATTTAGTAAAATTACTTAGATTTTCCAGCGAATGAGTAAATAATTGAAAATTGAGATTTATAATATCTATGTATTATTAATATTGCTAAAATACAAAAGAATAGGTAATTTTAAAAATCAAAAATACAAATAACAGTCATTAATTATAAATTGAATATAATATTAAAGATAATTTAAAAAATGTCTAAGTATAAAGAGCATTTTTACAAATTTCGTTTCCAAAATACAAACTGATAATAATTGTTTCTATGAATAATTTTTTATTATTTAGATTTTTTAAAATCATTCTATTTGAGCGAATGAGGTTAGCATTTATTAAGTATGTATAGTTGATTAGACTTAAGATTATTAGAGTTTCATTTATTTGTAATATTTTCTTCTATATTTGAGCTATTACCATTTTTTGGTGTTAATTTCCTAAAAATAAATATTATTTTCTCATCTTTTAGTTTGTGGTAGTATTAACTTCAAGTGTTTAAACATAATGCTTGTGTAAATATAAGAGAAAGAGTTTGAAAATGAGGATATTTAAATTATTTTACTTATTGATTCTTTTGTGAGCTGAAACCTCTCTGATCCATTTTCATTTATTAATTTCTAATTATATTCTGTTTTAATTTAAGCTAATTACAATTTTTAATTTCAAAAAATTCACATATATATTTAAATATAGATATGCTTCTCAAAGTAGTAAAAGGGAATAATTATAAATTGTTTAATATGAACTAATGTTTTAATAAAGACTTTTTGTATTTCAATTATTAGTAATAAGTAATAAGTAATATAAATCCAACCAATCTTATATACAATATTTAAATATGGGCAATTTTTATTGGATTGTAAATGAATTAAAAATATAATGATTAGTGATTAAAATTAAAATAAGATTTATATATATAAGATAGTTAATATAAAATACGGGCTAACTCAGAAATTATTTATTTTTGACTTACCCGTATTCTCAATGTTTTTCAAAAATCATAATTATAATATTTCTACTTTTGATTATGTCAAATTTTTAAATATTTACTGATTCAATTCACTCTTTTGGTTGTTATTCATGTTGTGGTACACAGATTGTTCTTAATTCTTCGAGGGACTCAAAGAGTATGGTTGAGCTGAGCTGAATGATTGTCTCTTGATGTAGCTCCCAAACTGTCTCACTCTTTTGTAAAGACCCAAAGTTGAGGGACTCTTTGAGGTGTTATGTAAAGTGGTTTGAGAAGTAGGATTTATTATCACAGGTGACACTTGATAGGTGGGTGAGAGCTCTTCATATGGTATCTGCAAAGGCTGTGATGATAGAGGAAGGTAAAACTAATTTAAAAGTTTGAGATTACATTGGGAAAAATTAAAAGAAGTTTAGCATAAATAAGTTTACTAAATTTCCCAATATTGCCGAAATTAATGAAATTATATTGTTTTGCATACAAATAAGAAACAATAAATATAGCAAGAACTAAAAAAATATTTATGATAAACAGTAAATAATTCTTTATCAATTTATTAAAAATAAAATTTATAAGGTATACAGTATATTTATTAAATGTTTAATTATTAGTATCAATTAAATTAACTTCTTCTGAATCTGAAATAATAAAAGACTTAATTAAAAATTAACTTAAAAAGTTTAATGATTTTATTTATTGCTTTTCCTTTATAATAGGGAGAGATACCTTTAGTTTTTTTTTATTTTATATAAACTATAAAACATATTTATAATCATATATTTCAAATATTTAAGGTTATATTTTTTAAAATAATCCAATAAAATCTGATAGACATTGCCAAATATATAAAATTTATAAAGTAATGACATATTTTCTAAGTTGAATTTTAATTGTAATTTCATTTTTCAATGGCTTCCAAGGGACAGCATCAAATAAACGCAACTGTTTTCTCCAATTCCAGCTACTTGCTAATGTTCATCTCTGATTCCCTAATACATTATAAATCTGTCAACAGTTCGTAAATTATTTCATTCCTTTAGCTTTCATCGTCAATTGGATCGAATTCTCTTCAAAATAATTAAGTTTGTATTTAAAAAATCTAAATTAGCTTATTTAGAATTTGACGACTATGCAAATCTTCTCAAACTGCTAAGACTTCTTATTGTAATTTGGCCTCCTAGTATAAGAACTACATCTTCTCCCAAGACAGGTGAACAGGTACAATATGTGAGCAAAAGAGGACTTTTTGATATGTCTTGAAATCCACAAAGATTGCACTCAACTTAATATCTCTCAATGGTGTTTAGGCATTTACTCAAGTGTTCTGTCATATTTTGCTCCATAAATTTGTCATTCATGCCACCAAAACGAAAATAAAATCGTTGCTCCATGTGAAGCTACCTAAACTTGACTCATTCATATCTGACATCATTTACTATTCAGGTCTTTGCTCTGGATTAAAGGCATCATAGCAGGTTTCAACTGATACAAGCCACTGATTTTTATTTGAGTTGTGCTCACTTATGATATAAATTTACTTGTTGATAATATAAACTGCTACATACCCACTCTGCTAAATTTCAGTTTGAAATGAAAATTTAGCATGTTTATACACTCGTCTACTTAATAACACTTTCCACTTTATCTATACAGTTAGTTACCTACAATGATTAACAAGTTTTAAATGAACATATATCATTTACAAATAATATCCAGAATAAATTATTAAAAATCTTCCAGTTTTTTTAATATTCAATAAAGAAGCCTGCTACATCAAATTATCATCATCGATGTTGACCTTTCTTTTAGATCCTTTGAAAGGCTAATAATAAAAAATTGCTTTGTCTCTTACTTCAATTAGTTCATGTTGATGCATTTTAATAGCTAGTTACTCTATCAAGTACTCTTTCAACTTTCTCAATCTTATTAGAATTTAAATGATAAATCCCAAAAAATAATTCAAAAAATATGTTAAGAATAATCTTATCGAATAAAAGCTCGAAGTCTTCTGCCCTAGTAACTAATTGAAAGAAGTCATCCTTGCTCTTCTTAAAATTCTCATTCAAATTCCAAATGTAAAATTTAGATTCAATGAAGTCGTAAAACTTTTAAGCGACAATCTTCTTCTTTCTGGCATCAAACAAGAGTTTTATTTCAAAGTTTTCAAAGATTAGATTATTGTTGTCACAGATTAGATTATTATTGACAAGTTAATTTTTTTAGTAGGTTTTGAAGATCATTCAGTCTTAAAGCTAAATTTATTTTGATTATTGTTTGATTTAATGAAAAGATATTGCTTTTGCATTTGCTCTTAATGATCAATCATATTTATGAAAAAACTTACTTCTTCTTCTTGTTCCTTGCTAAACTACTTCCATAACTACACTTTATTACGTTTTAGTTCATTGAAAGTTAACTCAAAGAATTGTTTAGCAGAGATTTAACAAAAATTTAATAATTTACAATTTTAGGAGGAGTTTAGTTCTCTTCAATAATTTAATATGTTTATAAATAAAATTTTATTGAAATTTCCTTTTTTTTATTAAGATTCTTGCTTGCTCCAACTTTTCTTTGACATGTCTTATTGATTACTCCAGATGCTCAACCAAAGATAAATTATTCATTTGAAAAAACATATAAATAATTAACTTTTTTTCTATGTGAAAGCCAATAATTAAACTAAATGAATATATTTAATAAGTTTTTTGTTTTAAGACTTCATTCTCATAGCAGTTTTCAAGCATCTTAATCTTATGACCTTTATGGTCTTTGAACAAGCCTCGCATAATGGGACTCGAAGATGCAAGCAATAGTTTACATATTATCAAATAATCTATAAATTTCTTTATTTGGCATTATTCAAACAATAATCAATGTGCTTAACAAGTCTACATATTTAAATTAATTGGTTATTAAGCATTAAATTTATATTTTCAATACTTCTTTTTATGATTATGACACAAATTGTGGTACTTTTCACTAAAAACAGCTGATGTTATCCCAGAATGTGAAGGAAACCCCTCTGATGAGGGTCTGTACATTTTAGAGTTGACAGGTCTATCAGCCAAAGTGCACACTTTCATTTATCCAAGCTATTTTTTAAAGTAGTGCATCTTATTACTTACTTCTATTAATTTTCATAAAATATATTGGATTTAAACTTATCATATATCCAGCATACTAGTATTTGCTCTCTCAATATTATTTATAAATTAGATTATTGTCCTCAGATTTCTATCTTTGAAAATATGTTTAAAAGGCTAAATAAGATTCAATTTTATTTAAGAATTTTCTAATTTTAATCAACCTTAGAATGATTATGAAAAATTTTTAAATGAGAGATTCAAAGGTTCATATTTTCTACCCATACTTCCAAAGAGAATGGTAAACAATTATTTTAGTTATTCTCAAAAATACTTAAAGATCAACAAGTATACAGATTTCCTGGGGAAAAAAAAACATTTGCTAAATTTATTGATAAAAGATATGTGTCATTAAATATATTTAAAAAAATTAATTGAAAATATATTTTAAAATTTATGATAAAAATATTGCCCATACTTGTATGAACCTGAGGATTTAAAACTATTTATTATACCACATATAGATCTTGAAATGGCTTTGACTCTCTTTCCAAAACTTACCCCAAAATAAATCTTAAAACTCACAATTAATTATTGCTCGTTTATGTGTGAAATTATGGTGAATAAAATACAAAAAATAAAATAATTCCATTAATAAGTTCCCTGGCTAGATCAAGATATTGTAAGTTCTTAGAGGTAAGTTAAGATTGATGAACTAGTGATGGCTTTAAAATTTATCATAGATTTTTAAAGAAATTTAGACATATTGTTTGTAAATTAGAATTAGCTCACGATGCACAATCAAAATAATATAAATAAGAATCTATAATTTTTCAGCTGCATTTACCTTATTTATTAAAAAAAAACAAATTTATGAATAGATCTTTCACAGTAAAACCAATAAATAAATTATAAACATTTTATAGAACAACTTAAAGAATCTAAATATTCTTATATGAAGAAAAAAATTTGAGAACTTATTCTCGTACTAAATTTGAGAATTTTTCACTGTTCAAGCATCCTCTAAAGACTCATGCCTAAGAAATTCTTGAAAACCAGGTAATTTATATAAGATATCTCATTAAATTACACCTCTGACTTTTTAAATATGAAAATATTTAGCTCACTGGAATAAGAAATTCTTTTAAAATCATGAAATTATGGCTTAAATGTGAAATTTTTGACATTAACGCACTACTTGAGGCAATAGATAGAAAAACTGCAAAGTAGAAATAAGTCATAAAAGATTTAAAAAAAGGAGAGCTATTAAAAGGATCTTAGCAAGTTGAATAATTGCAAGAACACCCTAAAAACTATATTAATATCGCAGGATAGTAAAGTTAATAAGATTACCTATCTAACTTACTCTATTTCTGAGGTATGTTATAAATTAAGACCTGAAATTTTACTATAATCTCAAAACCTTTTACATATTGATTAATCTAATAAAATATAGGCTGAGAAATAGATTGAATGTTTCAATTTTTATTTTTAGATAATTGTGTAATCAGCTATCTTTATCAGACGTTATATATTTTAAGAAAGATAAAGTTAGCATCTCCAATGATTTAATAAACACTTATTCCCAAATTTAAATCAATAATTCCCATTTAGTAATTGCATTTTAATCAATTTTTTATTCTACAAATTGTGTAAATTTTAAGATTGTTTGCTACACTGGAATTATGAATGCAAACAGGCAATTCTTTGATAATTAGCCATCTAAACATCTAATCAATATTCATGAATTAGAATGAATATATTTAAACAGAAAAACAATGCAGATTATCTCATATACTATTAATATATAATAAGTAATTCACCGAATTATAAACTTTTTACTAAAAATCTTGAGTTGTTAATCTATATGAATAATATGAATAATTTGGATATATAGAATAAATATCATGCTTAGGTGGCTAACCACTAAATCAGATGGATTAATCTTATCGCATGCCAGAGAACTACTCAAATTTACATTCTAATTTAATGGGAGAAAATGAAGCTTCTGGGCTTGGAAGTGATAATAATAACAATTTCACAGTAGCTACTAATCAGAAATATAAAAATACGAATGCTCCAGCTGGATGCCATAAATATATATTATAGTAATGGCAATGCAAGTCATTTTTAAGTGTAAGTAATTTAATTATTTGGATACCGAGGTCAAGAGAGTTAGATGATGTATCAATTTTAAAATAGTTCTCAAATGATTCATATGACTCACGACTCATGCCCTAGAGCAGCTCTCATTCATTGGAAATAATACCAAGATAGATGTTTTAGAAGGGCTAGGGAAAACAAGCTCTATGAGTTAAAGCTAGCTTTCTTTATTTCACGGTAATCAACATAATCACAATACATTTAACAATTACGATTAAACTCAGTTTTAAGGTCATAACATCAATCACTTTCAATTTTTATTATTAGAACCACTTGGGTAAACTAAAGAAATACATTATATAGTGAATGATTGATAAATTTTTAAAAAAATTAGTTTAGGAAGTCTTATGATGGGCTCAATAGACAAATAGATTGCATCATGCCATGTCTACCCTAGCTAATCTTTCACTAGTTACTGGGCTACAACTTTAAGATAAACTAAAAATAGCAATATCAAAGAATTATATAAATTAAATTGTTAACAATAAATACACCATTATAAATATAATACCATATAAATTAAGAAACTGTTGTCAGATGAGTCACTTCATAATCAGATGTAAGGGGAATTCTCAGTGATAAATGGATATCGAAATGACTAGACAACAGGACTTTATTTAGTGAGTGGGCATCATAATAACAAGGGACATAATCATATTCTCTATACAGTCAATGTAAGTAAGATATAAGTTAAACAATAATTATAGGGGAGTTGGTATTGAAGGAAAATTTGATATATTCAGGTCATAAAACCCCGTTAGTCAATTAAGAATGAAGATATGGGATTAAGAATAAAGAAATTAAAAATATATTTATTATTGGCGTAAAATAATAATGTTTGGGCTAATTATTAAAACCATTGGCTCAAATAATTTTCTCTATAAAATAAACCAATCATGGTGCGTGAATTAGTTTTTAGCATAATTATAATTAAATTTAACCAATAATAATATATTTTTAATTTCTTTATTCTTAATCCCATATCTTCATTCTTAATTGACTACTAACGGGGTTTTACAAAGAGTTCTTGTTACTCAGAACAGTCTTGTGTGAAAGATTCCTAGATTTATTACATATAATTTCTTTATCACTATTTAAATAAATTACTTAATGAAGTCTATAAATTAATGTTGATTAAGCCTAAATGTGAAATTAAAATAAATCTATTAATACTAAACAAATTTTTAGATGTCAAAAAAACAATTCTATAATGATCAAACAACTTTATTTAATAAAAACTTACCGATTTCATTCAGATTTTCTTCATAGAATTTAGGCTCTGCTTGTTCTCATCAAGTAATCTTTAATAACTTTAAGTTTTTCAATGAGATCTTGTGGAATAATAGCAAGAATACTCTTTGTATCTCAAAGAGAGTGTCTCTTACTTTTTACAAACCTACCACAGTAATAAATACAGAGTGGCCAATAAAATAAGATAAAAAGCAAAAGGAATAGCCATTTCTTGGTTTCTTTTGTTAAATTAGACATCTATGGAGTCATTAAGCCGTGCAATCAAGACATTATAAGCTTTTGTAAAAATATATTTTATTCAGTCGTTCATCCTGAACAATGCGATCACCATTTAGAACTGCATTCTAGTAGAGCTGCGACTTATTGGATTTGAAATAAGAGTCACAGAGTTTTCTCATATCATCCCAAAATGGAAAATTAGCTGAGCATAATTAACACATTTATGTAAAAAGCACAATTAAAATTTAGCTGATTATAAGCCAAAGTCATTTTTTATATATTTAGTTTATTTTATACAATCGTTTGCCAAAGATAATCTCCCAAATATGCACCATGAACCATACTAATTTCTCTCCTCTTAGTTAAGTTACTCATCAGTATTGTTGCAAATATATAAAATTGTTAAAGAATTCATTGAAATCTGTGTCATGCTTGTTAGCGTTATCTGAATGTACTTTTAAGAACTTTTCCAGATCTGAATTCTTAAATTCTTTATTAATTAATTAGCTTAAATTATATTAAATTATTGTACTATTGATTTTTAATAAGAATTGAACTAATAATATAGCCAATAATGTATTCAGTCTACTTTTGATTTAAAAGCAATGCCATTAGTTGCTAAGATTTCAATGATTACTTGAAATAGCAAGAAATTTGCGAAGTTTTTGTTTGTGATAGTGGCTGCTTCTGTAATCATGTCCAGGGATCTGCTTAAGAAGTTATTTAATAATTTAAAAAGATATTTATTGATATACAAATATTATTATTATAGATTTATTTGGTAAATATAATAGAATGATTAATAATTAAAGAAATATTATTATAATGTCATTTGAAATATAATAAATAGTCCTCGATAAATCATCCTATCAATTTTCTCAATAAAAAATTAAATTAAAATTCATAAGACAATAATATCTAATTGGAAGTATTAATAGAGGAAATAGAATTCTAGCAAGGTGATAAATATGAAGAACTTAAAGAGCATTCTTTCTTGATAGTCTGTTTTTATTTATTAATAAGATAAAGAATAATTATTTTTGCTTCTGGGCGTTCATGAGGTTGAGTACCATCAGCATTTTTCACTTCTTCAGATAATGGTGTCTTTCTATTTTTCCCGTCCTTCCTTTCTCCATTTTCATCACCTTCTTTGTCCTCATAGATATCGAAGCCGCCTCTATCTCCCTACTAACCAAAACCTCCTTTATCATCATTATGAAAGGTAGTGAAGAAGTCTTTGAATCTCTTGAGTTGTTCCTTAATATCATATTGGTAAATTTGCAAGAACAAACCGAATAATTTATCTTTATCTTAATGCACTCTGGTGACTACTGCCATGATAATAAACATGCTGCTAAATAAACTACCACTCGCTATGAGCAACAAAATAAGTAGTACTTGTTGGTTCCGGATGAAGAGGATCTTTGGTTTCGAAGAGTATTCCAGTAGTTGAATTCTGTACTTAAGAGAGTACGGAATTCTTTGAGTTTCATAGAATGAACCATATACCCATGTAAACTTAGAAGTCGTTAGTGTCCACTGTATTAAGCAAAGTTGATTAAACTATATACATTGAAAACATAAAAGTAAATCATAACTTGATATATCTATATATTGTGTAGAGCTATATCTCTTGTTTATTTATATTATCTTTATATTCGTTGCTGATGTCATAAGTAACTAATGAGAGATTTTTCTAGGATCCTTGCATTATTCATTATTGCATTCTAATCCAAGTAATGTTTCATTTTTGCCAAATAATAATGCATATTATTCTAATATTAGAATTTAATATTAATTTTTAATTCGAAATTGATTTATTTAATGGCAAAAATGAGTAACGATATGTGGAAATATTCATAATAAAGACATAATTTTTTACTGAAAAACATTTGGATCATCATTGAAAAAACTTAGAATATTTGAAAAATTGAATACAACAACTACCAATACAGTGCCAACTACAACAATAACAAAACAATTTTCAAGTCAAACCCCAATATTTCAAACTAAACTACATCAGAAAAATTCTAACTGCCAATAAATTGGAATGCCTGTACTTTGAACTTGAAATAGAATTTCCTGATAGTTTGTACTTGCCTAATTATAATAAATTCAAATGAAAATTTATAAGTTAAATAATCCTATTTGTTTCCAGGTATCGATATCTGCTAACTGTTCCATAATTAATTTATCATAAAAATCCTGTAGCTGTATTTATGGCTGTGATAAATTTCATACGATTCTAAGAATCTTAAATGTTATTTAAATTTTCCTTAAAATTATCGTATTTATGTTTTGAAAACAAGAAACTGGCAATCGTCATCGATAGAAGTACCACAAGAACAAATCTAGCAGAATGCTTTAAGTTCTAGATACTTTGTAGTGAAAAGTTCTCGTAGTCTGCATTCCTAAGTAGTTTCAAATTTCTGATAAGAGCCTTTGAGTTTGATGTTACAGATCCTGCGTCGCTTACAAAACTTATTTTAATTAAACTGGAGTCACTGTTTTTTTGGGTATTAGTTCGTGATGTATTCGCTGTATCTGAAGCTTATATATCTTTCATTTAAGCCCTGCTTGTCTTTATTTTACTATTTTATGCTTAATTTTTTGGATTTCGTATTCATGTTGCTTTTTACTGGTTTTTAGATGCCGTTTTGCCATTCATTCAAAAGAATTCTTGTGTGACTCCCTAATTTGCTTGAACTTAAATCTCTCTTGCTGGCTGATGATTAATTTGGATTGAGTGTTCCAGGGTTAAGATTTTGCATAAAATATTCATTAAAAAAGTCCAATTTAGGGTCAACTTTTGGTTTCGTGCTCTTATTTGCCGAAACTTGATCAGTAACCACCTAGCTTGTATCATCATCTCAAGTAATCTTATTTTCTTTTTGTATTTTTTTGCTTTTATATTCTATTTAGTTGTAAGATTAATCTTTGAGTCTTGCTCATCAAGGTGCTCATCGTATCCTGTATTTTTATCATTATTTTTAGGTTCTAGAAGATTTATTTAATTGTCTGAGACGAATACTAGGATTGATATTGATTCATAGCATAGATGAAAGTTAAGAGCTTTGTTTTTATTGTCACCTCCATTTCCATCATTATTTTAAAGGAAAAAATTAATAAATTTTGGGGAATAGGGTATGAAAACTATTAAATTCAATTTTGAAATATTTTTGAAGACATTGAAAACCCCAAAATCCCTTAATGAATTTTATAAGTTCTTTTTTAGATATGTAGGGAATTTTTTAGGGGTTAGGGTTATTGATACGTTTTTATCTGAATTTAATAGTAAATTTATTTAATTTAATCACTCAAATAAACTTTTGGATAGAGGTCTGAAGTTTATTTTACTCAACCTCTATTCAATTTAAATGTCTGATCGTGGAATGGCTTGATTATTACTTATTCTGCCATCTATTTCATTGATAGAGATGCTCTGTTTTTATCTATAAATTGCTTTATTCTTTGCTTCGTATCCAATTCACATCTTGTTGAATAGTAATCGTTCAGAGGAATATCGCACTCAATTATTATTGCTGCCGTTGCCCACAAATCCCTTTGAAAGTCTTACTCTTCTCTTTCTGGATAATAGCTTGCAGTTCCCATTAAAATTCCTAACCTTGACACTTCTATTGCTATTCTTACTGGTGAAAAGTTTCTCATTATATTTTCTGGCTTCAAATCTCTGTGAACAAACCCTAGCTTATGATGCTCCTAAATACCTTGTATGGTCTGAGTTGCTATTTATCCAAGTTACTTTTGATTCCTTTGATCTGTCATGAAAGCTCTTAGGGTTATTTCATAGAGTGGGAGTCTGAAAGTAGCATGATCCTTGGCAAGGAGAACAGTATCTAGCTTGATTAAGTAATGACACTCTTTAAACAATGCTTTAGTGAGTACTAGATATTCAATTGTAAACTCAATCTATATTTATCATCACTTAAGAGATAGTTGAAGGAATACACCTTGTATGCGTATTGATGAATATTGATAACTTTCTTATCAAAGGAGTATTCAAATGTAAGGTAGCTTTAAAATGAAGTGTCTGAATCAATTAAGGCAAAAAATTGTATTTTTTTAAATTTAGTTTTAATCATAATTTTTTTTAATGTCAAAGGTCAGTTGGTTGCGTGCATACCTTACGCACTCTAATTCACTAGCTTATTCAGGCACTACACGCTTTGAATGTTCCCTAACTTTTCTTATGTTGAGAAGCTTCAGCTCAACTTCATTTTTTAAGTTTCAATGTCTTTCTTGTGTGTGAGCTTTTAAAAGATTTTACCTTAAATCTTTTTTATGAGAATACTGCTTATGGCACTCAAAGAATCATACTTTCCATCGATATTATCGTGTGTTAAGTATTCAGTTGGCTTGGCCTCTCTATGCTCTATCATATGGCTATACCAACTTTATTTATGGGCGAAATTTCTCTCGCACTTCTCAAAAAAGTAGACTTTTACTTCTTCAGTTTGTATAGGAATTTCATTATACCTTTCTCCTCCTCTCTGTCTCCAACATGATTATTTACCATTTATTTTCTATTGTTAATTTCTATTTTAATTAGAGAGACTTCAATTGATAGCTATGGTAGTTCCTTATGCGAGTATGGGAGTTCGTCTCACAGCTTTCACACTTTTTATTATTACCAAAGTCTCATTTAGTTTGATGGAATTGCTGTTGTTTTTCATAAAATGTTAGCGCTCTTATTTAAATTTGAATTTAAAATTATAAAACTCCCTTTATAATTGAGAGCTTATATGAGAGCTTTACTAAACTACAAGTTTCAAGGGAAGTTTTTAGAGTATTTGAGAGGAAATATGAGTGCTAAGAGATGATCCAGCACTAAATCATGTTAAGAAAGTAACCATTTTAACTTTAAATAATAAGTTAATTATAGCACGTAACGATTTAGGAATTGCTTCTGATTAAATACGTACTGATATAGGAGGTATTTTGTCTTTTTATGATTAAAATTAGGGTGCTCCTAATTAAGTACTAGCTTTAATTAAAGCTCCTAATTATGTACTAGCATTTTAGGACCTGCTCGAGAACTGCAGAAGCACCATTATATTCCAAGAAAGATTTATAGCTTAATTTTTTAGAAAAATCAAGTACTTGCATATTCTTGATTAAGAAATAGAGCAGGCTTCACAGAGAGCGAAAGTCCCAGACAAAGTATGAATTTGGAAAGAGGATTTATTCAAATATTTAGCCTTCAGAGTCAATGGACATAAATGCTGGAGCTGGCAGCAAGAGAAAAAACCTAGGAAGAGGGAAGTAACAAGAGGAAGAAAAGAAAGAGAAGCCGGCTCCTACAAAGATTTAAATGTGATTTATATATTCATAAACTTTACTATAAAAGTTATTTTTATCCATTCACTCTCCCTTCTTTAGCACAGTTTTAAGCCAACTTATTGTCTACTCTCTTCGCAAAGCTTTTAATAAAGTCTACTGTATCGATAGGTAGGTAATCAAAACCCCAAAACCCCTGTAGTTGTTTGATTGAGTTTTTGATTGATGAAAGTAGACTATTAATGCATGCTTTATTAGGGTTTTAATAGGGTTTATGTAGGGGTTTAGGGTTATAATGTAATATAAATTAGTGTGTAATGCAAGTGTTTTATTTTTATTATTCACTCAAACAGTAATTTGACATCATGAGGCAGCTTTCAAAACTATAACTCTCCTATCCAACTTACAATTTAGTCTATTGTATGGTCAGCTCAGTGATTAGGCTTAATAATATCTACAGCCATACTTTCATTCTACCTTTTATCTTATTCTTGTCTAGATATTGCTGTATTCTCTGTTTTGAATCTTTCTCTCTTTTGCAGCTATAGCAATCATTTCTTGCCATATCAAATTCACAAATTATTGCTGCTAAACCCCATATATCCCACTTAATATCACCATTTCTCCAGTCCTCTCTTTCTGGAAAGTATCCAGGAGTACCATACTCGTTGCCAAGTCCAGAAGCTTCAACTCTATATGATCTATTGAAGTCTATTATTACTACTCTGAGAGGTGAAAAGTCAAGCATTATATTCTCAGGCTTCAAATCTCTATGATCATATCCTAGAGTGTTCAGCTCCTCAATGCCTTTGCAAACATTTGTAAGAATAAGAGGTAACTACTTTGGTATCCTTTAATCTTAAATGTAGTCTATTAATATCATTTAGTATAGAGGAAGACGAAAAGCTATATAATCTTGAGCAAGTATAATAGCATCGAGCTTTATTATAAATCTGCACTATTTATCTCTTGACTTCGTAAGTGATTGATATTGATTTACGAATTCCATTTGATACATGTCATCGCATTTAAAGTAGTTAAACGGATATATCTTGTATGCGAACTACTTATCTATTATGACTTTCTTCTCAAATTTATCCTCAAGAATAAGATAACTTTCTTTATACTTTTAAATGTCAATATATTCAATATTGGAAGTTTAAGTGCATGCATCTTAAGAGTTATTTTTACTATCTCCGAGGCTAGGAGGTTTCTTACTGCTTTATTAAGTTTATTTTCTTTCTTTACTCTTCGTTCAAAGTTTCTAAAGGGTCTCTTGGCTTTCTTTTTTAAAAGAAGACCTCACCAATCTCTGGATCTATTACTTCAAACTTCTTGCCATGATGGTTTTATAGATGTACTTCTAGGTCCCTTGAATGATTGTATTACTTATTGCAGTAAGGACAGAAATATTTTTCATCTTTTTTATCATACTTAAGAGAGAGTTTGGGCTTGTTAGAATGCTGTTATAAGATATGACGCTTAAGAGCAGATTTATAAGTGTAGTACTTCTCACACTCTTCTCATAATTTTAATGCTTTAATTTCTTTATTCTCTTCCTCCTCTTCAACCATTTTTATTGGAACTTCGCATTGAATTTCTTAGCTCCGCATTTCTATTTAACAACTGAATTGTTATTCAAAGTCTGAGGCCTAATGTTATAGAATTTCAGGTTCATATTAGGTAGAGTCATCGCAAGTCTCAATTTTCTTTTAATTCATGAAAGAAAGTTTTTGCTGGCTAATTCCAAGTAATGTCGCTTTTCTTAGTAAGTTGCCGCTATTTTATAAGTACTATTAATAATTATAAAAGCTGTTTAAATTCTACCTTTATACACAAGTAAGAGTATATCCTCAAAGATTTAGAGAGGTTTAATCAAAACCCCAAAACCCCTTAGTGAGGTTTATAAGTGCTATGATTTTTAGGGTATAGTTTGGGTCTCATTGGTGTTAGTAGAGAAATTAGGCCAATTTGCAAAATAAGTAATAGAAATTAGCGATATTTAGGGACTATTTATGATGAGAAGTATTTAGATTTACTGCTTAAGCTTAGGTATGGTACAAGTATTAATATAGACTAAGCCAAACCTGTACTAAATTATGCAGCAATAGCAAAGTTATTACGCAAGAGTGCCTCAACTGTTAGGTATCACTGCTTGCTCGCTGTTTAGCATTTTAATTCTGGTTGTTGAACGCATCCCGCAAGAAAATAAAAGTTCTCTCAGGCTCATATTGACTTCCTCTGCGACTCTAAGACTTTGAAGTATTCGGCACACTTTCCATTAGACTAGCGAACTGTGATGTTTCATCGCAGGTTTCCTGACATGCGTATCTCTCCTTAGACTATAGCCAATATTTATAGAAAAATTGAACAGAGTGAAGAGAATGATTTATTTTACAGTGCCATTTTATAGTAATAATTTAAATTTTATATATGATTAAATGAAGAGAGCTATTACTAATAACATCAAGTTCATACACGCTGATGAAGCTGTATTCACCTTCATCACCTTTAATAATAAGTCTTGGTATAAGAAGTATGATAATATAGAAGTCTATGATTAAAAAGTGAAGGTAGTCACTCATGCAATTTTAGCTGGTATATGTGAAGATTCAGGCTTAGAGAGTTATGTTATTCACCATCGCTCTATTTAGCGAGAGTAGTATATAGAGTTCCTACATAAGCTAAGAGAGAAGTATAGTAACCAAGAGATCATCCTGTTTGTTGACCTCTCAGTTCATAAAACTAAGGAATCTAAGAAAGCTTATGAAGAGTTAAACATAACTCCTGTATACAACGTTCCTTATAGCCCTTAATTTAATGGAATTGAATTCTACTGGAGTTAAATCAAGACTCACTACAAGAAGCTGCTGCTGTATCATCTTATGCATGACTTGTCCATCGATTCAGTAGACTTAATTCAAAGCAGCTGTAAGAGAGTGAACGTAGATAAGACAACAGTTTGTGCGAGAGAGGGAAGAATGAATGTTTATAAATAAGTTTTAGATTTAAATGAATGAATAAGTTCACATATTAAACTAACCCATAAAGGGGTTTGGCTTCTCTCTTCTCCTCTTCTTATGGCTTGCTTGGGCCGATATTTCTTCTCTTAGTGCCAGCTCCTGCATCTATGTTCATTTCATTTGGTTTTTAGACATCTTTATAAAGCCTCTTGCTCACCTCATAAATTGTCTGCGATTTTCTTTCTCTGTGAACCTTCTCATGCTCTTTCATAAGATATATGCCAGTGCCAGATTTTCCTACAAAGTTATATCAAAGCTTACTTGAAAGATAAGGATGCTTCTTATGTTCCTCTAGCCAAGCTGAGCTTATTAGAATGCCTTGCTTTTTCTAGTCTTCAGGAGAGATAGAATATCGTTTCTTATGTGCTTCTTCAATTATTTCTCTGAGATACTCCTCTTTTATTGTACCAAGAATACCAAAAAAAGAAGTTTCTTTCAGGTAACTTATTAGAGAGTTGTTTCTTGGTAGGAAGGTAAACTACCACTTTCTCATCTTATATGGCATCCTCATAAAGATTAATGACTGAAATCTCAAGGTAGTTGGGAATTTCTATTTGTTTAATCTCTTTATTTTTAAAAGCTTTCTTCTCCTCGCAAAGTATTGCTTTCAAGTATGAAATTTTGGTACCTTCCATCGTTGGAAGGAATAATCAACTGTTTAAGATGTTAATAGTCGTCAAGTTATCTTACCATGTAAAGTTAGGTATCGATAGAGATCTTCCTTACTTCTGAATCTTGAGATCATTTCTTGAGCCTCGACTCTTTTCATTTGATCATTGAGTGATTCCATCTTTGTTCCTCTTCCTATTAATGAATTTCAAATTATAATTTATAGACTTCTGGATCCTATTGTTTAAAAACTTACTATTAAATATGGGCATCTTATAGGAGGTCAACCCTGTAAAGATACGTGGAGAAAGTTCGCAGAAGCTGTAACAAACTGCAGAGATGGAGCTCCATTTTTATCAATTTAGTTCCATTAAATTAGTACTAAATTTGTTTAAATTTAATTAGTACTGGTACTAATTCCGTTTAATTTTAATTTGTACCAATTTAATAGTACCAAAACTTAATTAGTACCTAGTTTTAAACTAATGAGGTTTTAATGGAAAAGTTCCAAAATGGTTCAAAACCTAATTGGTACCAGTACCAACCTAAATTCATTCTAAGTTGGTACCAAAATTAAAAATATTAAGCATAAAATTAGAAATTTATAGTTATAAACTAAGTTTAAATATGATGTCTAACACCTAAGAATCAACCATTGTTGTTGCAGTGCCAGCTCCTATACAAAGTTATTAAAGCCAGTGAGGTTTTTACTTATTAATAATAGAAATTTAAATTTGAATTTAAACATGGCGGCTAACTTAAATCGTAAGGCAGTTTCTCTTGGAACAGGTTAATCATTGCTCAACTTTGGCTCCTCCAAGAAACCAGAAGTAATTTATATTGAAAAGGAGGTAGAGCTAAGAGCTCTAGAGTTTGAAGCTGAGGTCTTTAAAATTTAAGTTTAAAACAAGAAGTAGAGTGCAGAGATGGGAGTTTAAACAATAGTTGAATTGGTTGAGGAAGATAAGGAACAGCAACCAATAGAAAAAATTAAAACATTTTAATGTGAAGACTGCTAAAATTTCTATTCTCAACTGAGTCTAGCTTGAAGAGACACATCAAAGAGGTACACTCTGGTAGAGCTAAGATCTACTTCAAGTATGATAAAGTAGATGGTAGATATTAATGCACTACCTGCATGAAGTCTTATACTCACTCAGCCAAAGTAAAGAGACATATGCAAAAGTATGATTTAAGCAAATTCCTGATTAAAGATGAGGAAACTTGAAAACTTGTACCTGCTAAAAGAAAAAATAACTCTCTTGAGTCACAAAAAGAACAAAAGGAGAGACTTAAGAGATAGAAGCGGTTGGAGTCAATGAACTATCCAGCAAATGGTTTGTATATAGCATGCTTATAAGAGAGAGCAATGTATATACCTGCATTAAATGTAGTCGAAATAAGCAGCTGTATTGAGAACTATTTGAATATTGACGTTCCTAACAAGGTAAAACTTATAGTTGTTGATGAATTTGCTTACAAGATAAATCCATTCAAGTATCTCATTATGAACGAGCAATATTAAAATGAGTTTGTAAATGAATACATAGTACTGAGAGAGGCTAAGAAAAGATAATGCAAGAACTTGGCTAAGCTCGACGGAGTTATACTTGGACATGGTTTTATTGCTTTGATACTAAAGAAGTTTGAAATGACTCTAAGAGAGTATCTCTACCATAATAGATATCATGATGATTTGAATGAGATACTCACAGAAATGACAAAGGGTGTGAAAGAGCTCCATGATCTAGGGTATGTTGATAGAGATTTGAAGCCAGAAAATGTAATGCTGAATCTCTGTCCTTTAGAAATAGTAGTCTTTGATTTCAATAGAGCAATAAAGTAAGAAATTGTGACTTTAGCTAAAGTACTAGGCACACCTGAATACTTCCCAATAAGAGAGAAGTGGATTAATGGGTCTGTTTAGTGGGATGTCTGGGCGGTAGCAGCAATAATCTTAGAGTGCGATTTGAAAAGTATGTCTTACTTCGGAATAAAGCAAGAAAAGTAATCAATAAGCTTGGCTGTTAAACATATAAAGCAAGAAGATGTATTCACTGTGATTAAGAAAATTGTTGAGATGATCATATTAAGAGCTCCAGCATATCCAAGATCATCATTAGAAGATATGCTTGAAACACTAAAGAGAGCTAAGTTCAAGAGATACCACAAAGATAAGCAGATAAAATTTGTTTGAATTAAGTAAACTAATAGTCATAAAATAATCATTAAATTCACATAAAATCTGGGTTTTCTCTACTAACCCTAATAAGACCCCAACTATGCCCTACAAATCAAAGCACTTATAAACCTCACTAAGGGGTTTTTGGGTTTTAAATGGGAACCGAGTGCGAGACACTAGTTTTATATTTTTTAACATTAGAGATAAATTATATACTATTCCATCAATTTATACATTAAAATGCACCTAAATTTGTTTTGTGAAGTTGGGTGGTGCTCCTAAATCTGTTCTTGTAAATTAGGAGGGGAGTTTTTAAGATTTGATTTTCTTAATGTATCACCTAATACGATTTTAAACTTTAATTTAACCTCCTAATTAAGTTTTAAATAAATTAGGAGCATTGCCTAATTAAATTAATTATTATTAGGAGCAATTTAATGGAGAAAGTTTGATAAAAATGGAAGACAAACTCTGAAACTTGGAGAAAGTTTGTCCATCTTTATCTATTTATCTGTATCAGATTGACCTCCAAGCGGATCTCCCTATTTAGTAGTAAAAATTTAGTAAGTTCAGAATGAATATCCATAATTTTAAATTTCATAAACATTTACATAAAGTGGAAGCAAGATGGAATCTATGGATGATGCAATGAAGAGAATACAATCTGAAGAATTGATAGGAAAATTTTGAAATAAGGAGGACCTCTTCTATAGATATTTGGTATACCAAGGTAAGCTTTAATCAAATACTAATATATATTAACAGAGTTGGATTGTTCTTGCTAACTCAGTAAGGAACAAAAATATCATTCTTAAAAGCCTTACTAAGTGAAGAGAAAAAAGCTTTTAAGACCAATGAAATAAAGATGATTGAAATTTCTAACTACCCTGAAATATCGGTTACAAACCTATATGACGATGCTATGAGTGATCCAGATGTTGCTCTGTACCTACCATCAAAGTTACAACTCTCAAATAAGTTACCAGAGGAAACTTCTTCTTTGAAGTTCTCGGAACTCTTAAACCAGAGTACTTAAATGAAGTAATTTAAGAAGCTCACAAGAAACGCTACAGCATCTCTCCTGAAGAGAAAGAGAAGCAGGGAATCAAAATCAGTGATTCGTAGCTGTAGGAACTGCATAAGCATCCATTCATCTCAAGTAAGCTTACCCTTCTAACTTTATAGAAAAACCTGGAAATGCTATATACTTGATGAAAGAGCGTAGTAAGTTAAACAGAGAGAGAAAGTTTCAAGTAAAGCATGAATTGAGAAAGAGACTCTTCAAAGATTTCTAAAAGACAGACAAGATGAACATAGATGCAGGGGCTGGCACTAAGAGAAGAAACATGGGCCCAAGCAAGTCTAAAGAGGAAGAAAAGAAAGAGACAAATCCTTTACGGGCAAATTTAATATGTGAACATATTCATTCGCTTAAATCTAAAACTTATTTATATACACAAAATCTCCCTTCTCTCGCGCATACTTTAGTTTTCCCATCGCTGACTCTCTTAGCAGCACTCTTAATAAAATCTACTGTAACTATCTTCAAGTCGTGCATCAAGTGATAGTGCAGCAATTTCTTATAATGACCTTTCAATAACCCCCAATATAATTCAATTCCATTGAACTAAGGGCTGTTAGGAACATTAAATACAGGTGTTATGTTTAGCCTTTCATATTCCTTTCTTTAGTCTTTAGTTTTATGAACTGACAAGTTATCAACGTACAGAATAATCTCTTAGTCAGGGTATTTGTATCTGAGTTATTGTAAAAACTTAATATATTATTCAGTCTTTATAGAACGAGGCTGAATAACATAGGTCTCGCAGCCACTATCTTGACGTATTCCTCCAAGAATAGCATGTATTACACCTTAACATTTTAATCATATACTTCTATGTTGCTATAAATTTTATACCAAGAACTTGATATGAAAGTATTAAAGGTGAATACTGCCTCATCAGCGTGTATGAACTTTATATTATGCTCTAACCCTCTGCATTTAATCGAATATATAATTTGAATTAGTCTTATAAAATGGAACATTAAAGTCAATCACTCTCTTGATGCGATAGACAGTCTTATAAGATATTCCATTCTTTTTATATATGTTAGCTATGGACTATGCAGAGATATGAAGCTCAGAGAATTGGCGATGAATCATCACAGCTCTCTATGCCAAAGAGAAGTGAGCCCAGTATTTAAGAGTCTTATCATCAATATGATAATCGTTATGATGCTGCTTAAATATTCGAGGTCTTTTATGCTTAGAATTAAGCTGATATCTCTTTAAATTCAATGCTAACAGACAGTGAGACCTCACAGTTTCAGGAGATTTATGAAGTAGCCTTGCTATTTATGTATAATTAAGAATAGGTCTGAGTTGATCACCATATTAATCACATCCATAACGCAACTTAAACAATAAATCTATATAATAACTGTCATAAACTGACCCCAAACCTCGCATATACTCACTTAAAATACTAATATTCAAACATTAAAACCCTACATAATACTAAAACCCTAATAAAGCATGCACTAATAGTCTACTTTTATAAATCAAAAACTCAATCAAACTACTGAAAGAGTTTTGGGGTTTTGATTGTGAAAGATTTTTGAAAGTGAATATTAAATCACAAGAATAGATAAACTACTACTTCTTGCACTTCAAAAATGGATAAAACTTCCTTTCTTCAATGATTAACTATTAAGCGAGTATAATTAAAAACGGGAGACAGTTAAAATAAAATCAAAAAAGAGGTCAATTAAAATTATGATCATCTCAATACACAAGTGTTAAGATCCAACAGTCACTATTTTGAATTAAGTTTGAGTAGATCCTTATTTAATTTTAATGTATTAATCAACTAACTAAAAATGGAATTTCTTTGTTTTTTCATATTTTTTAACTTTTTCTATTTTTTGTTCATCGATAAAGTAGATGCTGTAGCTGATCTTCAGGTTTTTTCATAATTTTCATAGATATCTTCAGGGTATCTTCAGGATATCTTCCTCAAAAAAATTAAAGTGTGTAGAGTAAGGAGAGTGTGGAGCCCAATATTGACAATAATAGTAGTAATAGCACTAATAATCTCAAAATCAAGCATTATTATGAGTCTGGGTTTTTTTCAAAAACATCTTGTTTTTCTAAAATTCATAGATGTGATGTCTAATGTTGAAGATGATGTTGATGAAAACTAAGAAAAAATCAGTGATGTAAAATTTTGAAATTCTCTAGAATTTCAACCAGACTCATAATAATGCTTGATTTTGAGATTATTAGTGCTATTACTACTATTATTGTCAATATTGGGCTCCACACTCTCCATACTCTCCACACTCTCCACATTTTAAATTTTTGAGGAAGATATCCTGAAGATACCCTGAAGATATCTATGAAAATTATGAAAAAACTTGAAGATCAGCTACAGCATCTACTTGATCGATGAACAAAAAATAGAAAAAGTTAAAAAAGATGAAAAAACAAAGAAATTCCATTTTTAGT
Source organism: Oxytricha trifallax (assembly GCA_000711775.1). Taxonomy (NCBI): domain Eukaryota; phylum Ciliophora; class Spirotrichea; order Sporadotrichida; family Oxytrichidae; genus Oxytricha; species Oxytricha trifallax. Next base: position 33,168 of record ARYC01002111.1, read on the forward strand.
TAGTTGATTAATACATTAAAATTAAATAAGGATCTACTCAAACTTAATTCAAAATAGTGACTGTTGGATCTTAACTCTTGTGTATTGAGATGATCATAATTTTAATTGATCTCATTTTTGATTTTATTTTAACTGTCTCCCCATTTTAATTATACTCGTTTAATATCATTTACAATATTATATAAACTGCAGTTTTAAATCCCTAATCGCATAGAAAACACTTTCTTTCAACGATTACATTTATGTTAAATAATATTTGTAGATATTCAAGTTGCATGATTAGCATTAATAGTCTCCACCGAGTGTTGCATAGATATTCAAATATATGCTGCCAGCTTAAGTTAGGTTACTATGCTAATTTTCATAAAAAAACTGTTCCTTTTGAGAATTTTCCACAACTCTTGTATGTGCTATTGGAAGAATTGATTACTGAAAGTGTACTAAACTCTATCTAGAAAGCCTATCCTAAATCATTAAGTAGTAGATACGGAAGGATTGCTAGACGATGACATAACAAAAGATTAAGGGATTATTCAGAATTTTAACCCACCTTCATAACTTATAAAGTTAATTACAACTGTTCAAGCCAACAAAAATTTAAAAATCTGTAAGTATTAATGCTAAATCTTAGAAGAATATTAAACTGAGGCACCCCTTTTAGAAGGAGGTGACTTTGTGGAGAAAAAGATATTTAATATTAAAAATTCAGGAATCTCAAAACTCTATATAAACTTATCTTAAATCCTTTAGGAACTGAAGAGTCTATTTGGAATGAATCCTTGTAAATAATACTTCCACTTTAAATAACCTATAATTCTTAAATCATACTCTCAGATATCGTAAATTAAAAAATATTTGATATTATGTGAAAAGCTTCCATTGTAATATTAAACCTTTATTTTGTTAAAATCAAAGATGTTTAGATTCTAAGTTAAACTATTTCTATAGATATCCCAGCCCTCCTCTATCATCAATAAATTTGAAATCATCTTGATCTTTCTATTAAACTTGAATAGACTAATGATAAACTTAAGCTTCTCATCATTTATGAGAAGCTTTAAGATTATCTATTAATTATCAAGAATCCTCAATTAGAAAGAAAATTTTAATTATTACAGTATAGCCTTTAAAAAAATATTTTGTCTGTTGGTGAGTTTTCATCATAATCGAGATGAATTAGCCGTTCCATGTACGCTGAATTTGAAATGAATTAATGTGTCTCAAAAGTAAAGGAGTAAGAGTTTTTGCAGTATATTCCTCCTCCATTTGCAATTTAATTATCTATAAGTTAAAACTTATTTAGATTTATTCTTACTTTAATAGACGCTTCTAAGTTCAGTCACTTTATTTCTCCATAAGACTTATTTTAAACACATTCCCATATTTAATCTTCTCGCAATATCAACAATCATTATCCTAAGAATCTACTATGACCTTACCCTGAGTTGATTCAATAACGAAAGGAGTACCAGTTGTAAATTATTCGTAGGTAACTTAGTTTTACGAGAATTTTGTTAATATGTCAAAGTAAGCAATTTTGTAATCTTAATACCAAATTATAACTGAATTTAATATCTATAAAAAAGTTCATCAGGTTGTGAAACGTAAATGTAATTCCAAGTTGCATAAGAGAAGTTTGATGGATTCATGATAGCTGTATAGATAATTTTGCTATTTAATTTTCAATTTCAGAACTATAATAAATTATTTAACCTTTTAAATTTGAATAGACTTTGGTAATTTATTGTTTATATGAGTGTGCTCTGAATATTTAAATTTCATAAGATTTATCAAGCCTCCAAATGTATAACTGTCAATATTTTCAAAAGTGTTATTCTATTTTCCTTCATTCATTTTTGCTAAATTGTCTAATTTACTTATCCTCATTTATCTCATGAAACTTCCGAATTCCCCACTAATAAAATATATTATACTATCTTTTAAAATTTCTTTAGAATACAACGCATTTAGACAATGAGTTTTATTAGACCACACTAAATCAAAAACAGTTAAGATACTCTTTAACAATTCTAGTTATGTTTAATTTGAGATTCCCAAAAACAGATTTACATTTTATATGGCTAGTGAAGTCATTTGCTAATTATCATTGTAAAATTAAAATAGAGAATGAGTTATAAGGGAAAATAAAACAGTCTATAAGTTAAAAATTGTATTCAAAATTGTTATAAGACTAAAATGCTTAACAATTAGATTTAACTAATCATATCTTATTTTAAATATAATAATGGATAAAAGCTTACTAATTATAAGAGGAAGGATTTTATATTGTACTGGTAGAATCATATTATTTGAAATAGATATTTTCAAAATTATTCTTCTTATTAATCAATGGGTAAATGCTTCCAAACTTCTTAGATTCTATATTAAGATTTAATTAAATTAAAAAAAGAATAATTTTACCATTAATAGTTTCAAAACAAATAATTGATTAAACAATCCAATCTTGTCTTGACAATACATTCCATAGAAATAATGAATAATCAAGTCTGATATATCGATACTATCATACAAGCAAGAAAACATTATAGCATTCGATCTTTTAATTTTGTTATCATTTTCTAGGAGAGCGGTCCAACTTATCTCTTCCTGTATTTGTACGTAAATTAAATATTCTAAGTAAATAAGACTTTTAGCCAAGAAATTAGTATCGCTAATAGCAAGTTCCAGTAAGTATACTTCATATTGAGAGAATTAAGAAACATATAGTTGATGTTTAGGTTAATGGGATTTGTATTGTGAAAAAGTCTTGTTGCAAGTAAAGGTATTGATAGAGGACTTATAGTTCCAAGAAATTTCGTAGTATTTTAAGAAGGAACACTACCCATTGAGAAATTCTTGGTAAGTCTTTAATAACTAAGACATCATTGGCTGTAAGGGCAGACGAGTCAATGGGAGAGTGCTCATAAATTATAACAGTAAATATTTATGCATTCATGCTGAGTTAGTCCCGCTCATCTTTTGAAGACCATGAAGTGTCAGAACACTCCGTACTTAAAGAAAGACCAGTAAAGCTGGACATCCGAAGTCAAAGATAATAGTATTCTCTTCAAATATTACACCAGTGTATTTTAAAGTTTAATCTGTAAAGCTTTCTTTGAGTAAGCTTGAAGATTAGATTATCAGTTAAATTCCGACTGTAACCTAAAACACCGCATTATTGTTAAAGTATTTTTATATGATTGTTGGGTAAACTCCTTTCTGTGATTATTGCAATAAAATATTTACCATCCGTTTATCACAAATTTTAGATATAAATTGTGGTTTATGATACCAATTCTAAAAATAGATATTAGATTGAAATCAAATGTCTCATTTAAACTATGTACTTGTGCCAAATTTATTTGTTTTTCATAAATTTTTCCTTATAATATATGCTCTCTGCTATCGAACAATCAATATTGTTTTTGCTGATTGTTTAGGAAACTAGAACTTTCTAAGTTAACATTTTCTCCAAAAGTATCTGAGTATCATCTGTTACATACAAAGCTATCATCATTTAAAAAACAAATTAGTGGCTAAATGATCATTTTGATAACTTAGTGAAATTAATTTTGTTTTATTGGGCTGTTTAAAATATGGAAAGAAATCACGAAGATATTAAGAAGATATAGTAAAGATGATATTTTAAATAGTAACTTATACAACAATAAGGAATACTGCACTGAAAGAGAATAGAAGTGAAGAAAATATTATAAATTAAAATGTTAACTGGTTCATTTTTATATATTACAGTTGAAGTTAATAAATAATAAAAATCTTACTTAAGTATTAATACAGTTAGATTATGTTAAATGTAATTTGATCTTAAATTATATCAAATAAATTGCATTTATATATCTAAATATTATTTTTTTATTTTTTAATTTGCTATTTTCACATTTTGAATATATTTTATTCATTACATATTTTCATTCGTTTCAAAATTTGCTTTGCAAAAATAAATTCTCATATTATCTCATTAAAATGCTTGTTTTAGAAGTAAAGTGCGCATATTCTTCACTGTAATTAGTATATCTTTCTGATTATTCAAAAATAAATCTTGCTTTTTAACCGATTATTTACAGTATTTATTTCATGAATTACTTGGCAAATTTAATTCAATATTTCTATAGTTTAAAAATAAAAAATTCAGAGAGAATATCCAGATTAACTAAAGAACTCATCCTTATTCTAATCGGTTTAAATAATGAAGCTAATAATGTTCTGCGCAAGAGGATGATCTGAGATGGCGATTTATTAATTTATAAAAAATTTTATCAAATCTTTTGCCAATTACATATAAATATATGATTTTATTAATAATCGAAAGATAGACTGACTATATTCTTAATATAAATTACCTTATCATTTCTTAATGGAGTTCTATGAATAGAAATGATGCATTTTTATACCGAATGTATAAGACCTCACTGGTATTATCTTAATAACATGATTTTACTTTCGCTTGAGTTATACTGCATTTGTTTATAATAATATTAAACAGAATTTATAACAGACTTAGATTAGAAATTACCAAATATTTAGTATGGTATTATTACAATATGTAATATCATTGATTATAATTATAACAAATTAGTAGAAATTTTATTTACTTTTGCTACTACTAATATTGCTATTATTCTTAATTGGATTAATTTATGTAATCCATTATGCTCACTAAGAATTATGATTAGTATAGATGAGATTGAAATTGCTTAATGTTTTGGAAATATCAAGATCTCGAACTTTTTCACAACTACTACTTTTTTATCCATTTTTTTTGTAAATATTAATTCAATTGAGGTTGACACATCATGCTTATCAAGCTATCAATCCATATAGATATAATCAATATCACATATCCCACGAACTACCCGTCAATGGTTCATATTGTCATAGGCATTTGAGGTATCAACAAAGACGGTCATTTTGTTGCTGGAATGCATAGCAATTAAATAATTTAAGAGTAAGCGCAATTTTCAACTACCTACAAGAATAAAAGCAAGCATATTTGCCATTCAAAAGAAAACCTATTAAGATTGGGGATCTACCTGCCAAGCAATCTCCACTCAAAGCTAAATCATCATGTCATCGCTTGATATTGAAAATAAAGATTATCTATTTCCATTCAATTCACCTCATTTAAGAAGTTATTAGTCTCCGTCTTTTTCTGTTTTGAGGATCATTTATAAATTAAAATTAATTAAATTTAAATTTACATTGAATTAATATTTAATATTTAATATGATGTAAGATTCTTAGTATATTTATTTTACGCGTTCTTATTTATGTTATTTAGATCATTACTTCCCGTCTTAATTACATCTAAACTATACTCAATCTTCGCTTATTTTCTTTAATGTTAATGCAAGTTAACATTATCGATATTCGACTTGTAACTCTATCTTAATTATTTTCTCTTTACATACCGAATAATATCATTTTATAATCCAAAAATAAGTTTAATTCTTATTGATTGATCTTATTTGTTATTGTCTTTTGGTGTATGGTATTTACTTTTTTTAAATAATTTTATTAGGTCTACTACCTAATTTCATGTTTTTATTGCTCAAGATTTTAATAGTTATCTTTTTAAATTAGTAGTTTACAATTATAGATATTTTTAACCAAAGTCTAATTGAGGCTTTCCAGAGTTAACGCTTAAAGAGTTTTCCTATTCTCCATTATAGATAGGTCAGTCTCATTGTTTTTTTTGATCTGCATCATTACTTTTCTGAATAATTCATTGTAAAATTTGATCACTGATTATTGATAGATTTACTTTAATAAAATTCAAATCTTTTCTATTCAAATAGTGTTCATTTTTCTTAATAGACTCATTCTAATACTATTTAATAACTTAAAAGGTTATTTTTCTTGTAATCTTCCCTATAATATTGCTTAAATACATAATCTTAGGAAATTCAAGAAATACTGAATACAAATGATAATATATATTAATCTTAACTGCCTCTTAATATAGATAACTTAAATACAAATTAATTTATTACACTTTTAATTACGAAATTTCAATATTAAAATAATTATGACCAGATTGTACAGATTCTACATTGTACAGTTTTTAAGAATTTGTTTTTTTTAAAAAACTTAATTGTACAGAATAGATAAATAGTGATTTATTATTTAATTGTTTTAAGGCAATAATTACGTTAGAGCACTTATGAAAGTTCTACTTAGAGAGACCCTTCATTTATTTGCCATCTATTTGATCCACATTGGGCTCATCTATGATTGTTGGTTCCTCTATCATCAACTCTAAATCCCCATCTTCGATCAGTCGCTGTTTCATGTATTCTGCAAGCTCAATCTCATTGAATGAAAACTTCTCATCTTGCTCGTGAATTCTGCCATTAGCATCTTGGTTTCAAATGATTTCCTATCTAGTTCACCCATAGTGTCGAATGGCAGCTGATTTGATATTGCTATCACCTGGCAGTTCTTGAATCTAACCACCAGGTTTTTGTATTTGAGGTTCACTGGATACCCTTCACCCTCGAAGAATCTTTTAAGGTGTCTATCTTTTCCCCGTCATAAAAGATTTCTCGCTTGATTTCATCCATTATTACCAACTAAGGCTCTGATTGTGAGTTGTTTGAGTCAATAAAGAATGTGCGATTGAGAATTCTGAAGTCCTCCGTGATATAGATTTTTCTAAGGAACTTAGCGATTGTCGTCTTTCCAGTATTAGGGTATCCAAACAGCCAGACAAAATTTTATTTATCTGGGCATTTCCTAAATATGACTCTGTATAGTTTTTCATCAGCATCAAAGCACATCATTTCTTCCAACAATTTAGCATTGAGCGTGGTAAAATGTCGAGATTCGGTGTCAGATCGTTGAAGGAAAGAAGTATGTGATTGGAATTTGGTTTACTTTGGAGTTGGCTTAGAAATGATCTTTGATTCTAAACTTTGGTATGTCATAAGAGTCTTGTGATTTTGCACGATTTATTTACAGACAACATCATCGTCCAGGTACATCTCATACATATCATCAACACTCTTTATTTGCTAAGTTCTAATAAGCTGCTTTAATGTATCTGTGATTTCTTGGGATTAGGTTGAGGTTCTGGTAGATAAGTTTTTGCTTTCCTAAAATCTAGTCTGGAATTTTTCGAAGGAAAGGAAAACTTAGAAATGTTCAACGTCCCCACATTAAAGTACAATTTTATCATAGTGAGCATAAATCTTCATGATTTTAACTTTTCCTACGGCTGATTAGGATAACTTTAGATCTTTCAACGCCTTTTAGACTAAATAATCAGACTTGCTGAAGTAGTTTTTGCATAGTCCAAGCACATCTGGTTTTACGTGAATAGTAAGGAACTACCTTTGGAAATTATATACAGTGCATTGAATAATTAGAGCATGGCTAAATTTCGTAGTCTTCCCGGGGATTGCTTCAGCAACGCTGGTATGGATCTGCTTTTCATCATTGGTCTCTATCTCCAACATAGATATATGTTGCTCATTAGCCTTGTCAACCATCTTCTGATTATACTTTTCCATAATTAATACAAGTGATACTTTACTGTCTTTGATCACGAGCACAGATATCATCTAAGTTCCTTGCCACTCATTTCAACGTTCATTTTGTTTTTTATAATAAATGATTAAATAATAAATCCCTAATTATCCAAGAACTGTACAACGTACAATCTGTACAATTTAATTAGTACGCCTTAATATTTTAAAAACTTAAAAATTATCAAACAGTACAATGTACAATCTGTAAAATTTGGTCATAATTATTTTAATATTGAAATTTTGTAATTAAAAGTGTAATAAATCAATTTGTATTTAAGTTATCTATATTAAGTGGCAGTTAAGATTAATATATATTATCATTTGTATTCAGTATTTCTTGAATTTCCTAAGATTATGTATTTAAGCAATATTATTGAAGAAGTTATTTTTACTATTGAATTATTTCATCTCCTGAATCATTTCTATTCGCCTATTACAATCTATTTTACTAATATATTAACTTTCTTCTATTAAAGTCTTTTGGCATAGTTGCTTTATTTTTTAAATACATCTTTATTTTTGTTTTCTTTCAACTCCAAATGAAAAAATTTTCATTCTTGTGCTTCATTATTTAGCCATGTTAGTTCCCTTCTTCAAGCATTCCAGTTTTCTCGGGAATTGATTCTTTCAGATCCTTTACGTTCAATATTGTAGAAATACATTTGAATTTGGAAATTAATTATAATTAAATTAATCGTGGCAGTTAAAGTTGCCCAATTTAGACTATCTATGGCTTATTCGATAGAAAATTAAAAATTAGCTTGACTTTACTATTGGCAATACCATTTTATCGCATTCACAGATAGAGATAATTTCACTTTAATGTGAGGGTGTAATTTATTGAATTTAGATGCATTCAATTAAAGTGAAATTATCTCTATCTGTGAATGCGATAAAATGGTATTGCCAATAGTAAAGTCAAGCTAATTTTTAATTTTCTATCGAATAAGCCATAGATAGTCTAAATTGGGCAACTTTAACTGCCACGATTTTGATTTATTATTAATTTAATTATAATTAATTTTCCAAATTCAAATGTATTTCTACAATATCTTGTTAAACTCTTTTAGGAGATAATTCAAATCAATCATTACATCTATTTTTATTAGTTATTAAATCTTTTATTAATTTCTTCATGAATATTAATCTTTCTTGAAGTGTATAACTTATTCATTCCAGAATAGTGGTCGATATATTATAATAATTTATAGCGGAAATATCATATTCAGCCAATAAATTTCTTGTTAAAATATTAGTATATTTTTTTCAATTTACCTTTTGTATCTCACAATGAATTGAATGAATTTCCAACATATTGGATAATTAAGGCTAGATTGTGCCCATGTTATTTATACCTATAATCATCCCTAATATTTTTTCAATAAACCGTATAAATTTGAATAACTTTCTTTTAATCTCCTTCATAAACTGCCCTTTCTAATTTTAAGCATATTTTCATGTTTTGTGCTTAAATTAATTTGATTGATTTAAAAGATACCTTTCTTTTGTTGTCTCAGGCTAAAACCTATAGTTGCTTAGTTGTCACTTTATTTCTATCCTTCAGATCAATAGTTTTATTTATATTTATAATTGATAAGAAAGCAGTTAATAATTGACTATTATTGTAGACAACTTTAGTACTCATAAAGTTATTTATATTGAAAATATTTACGAGCATCTTTTGATACAAATTCTAGTTTTTAAAGTGATTTAAAATGTTTATAGTAAAATTAAAGAATGTTCATTGATGCTTATTTTTCGGTTTTCCAGCATAATTTCGCAATCTACTAACTAGTTTAAGCTAATCAGCTCCTTCTCTCAACATAAAGCTTTCAACCTTGAAAATATTTTATTATAAATAAGGAATAATAAGTATTTTAAATAAAGAATGCTGTTTTAATTTACTATCATACTTAAGATCTAGAACATGAATTAAATGCTAGATCTAGCTTATCTTTAAAACTTATTAATATTTTTAATTGAATATTTATCATATTACTTTACATAAATTGTTAGAGAAATAAGTTGTTATTTTTTTAAAAATATGTAGAAATTGAGAATAATTTGTAATTAATTTTCAAAATTAATTACAAATATAATGACTATTTTTAAATTATAAATTATTTGATAATTAAATAGAATCATTTATTTTTTTCTGTTAGGTATTTACTTAATTAAAATGTGCTATCTAAAATTCGGGGGGGCGGCAACACCTGAACCAGTAACTTTTTTTCATATTTCTACCCTTCTTAAAACCCTGTAAATACATGACTAAGGTCAATTAAGGACCAATGAATCTTAATTCATTACTAAAATTTACCCTAGACTACTCCCTCGGGTCGAAAAGATCAAGTTAATTTATAAATTTATCATGTAAATATTCAGTTAATTTAAAGATTTTTTTTCAAAATATTTTTTTATTTTTTCTTGATTTTTGATTAATATAAGTTAGATACATTTCAATTCTATCCTTTTGAGGTATGCATAAAATGATATGGTGGATGGTAAATTTTATTATGGATATGGTATACCACCATATCATTTTATGCATACCTCAAAAGGATAGAATTGAAATGTATCTAACTTATATTAATCAAAAATCAAGAAAAAATAAAAAAATATTTTGAAAAAAATCTTTAAATTAACTGAATATTTACATGATAAATTTATAAATAAACTTGATCTTTTCGACCCGAGGGAGTAGTCTAGGGTAAATTTTAGTAATGAATTAAGATTCTTTGGTCCTTAATTGACCTTAGTCATGTATTTACAGGGTTTTAAGAAGGGTAGAAATATGAAAAAAAGTTACTGGTTCAGGTGTTGCCCCCCCTAAAATTCAAATAAGATATTTAAAATTTGCACAATATTTAACTTTATTAGTTTAATTATATAAATCAGAATATATATTAATGAGTATAAAGTTAAAATTTTATTTATAGTTTGAATAAATAATAAATACTAAATAAACTTATAAATAATAATGATAGAATGATAATATTTACAAAAAAAGAATATATTTAAAAAAAGTTATTAAGATATATATCTTAGAACTAACAATAGAAAAGTACTTTGGACAAATGGATGAGAGTTGATTGAGTAAACAAATGATTTTACAAATAATTATACCACTTGTATTCCTGAATAAAGAATGACTACTCAAGATTAATTAATAAATGTCATTAAGCTATTGGAAGGATTTTGATGACGAGAAAAGCATTTTTCCAGTCAGTTGCCAGAGTAGTATAAATACCTACAAAATTACAGGGGATATGAGAATTTTGTAACAATACTAAAACAGGAGACATATCTAGCTTAGATAAAAGAATACTTGCATTAGATTTAAGACATTTCATTAATGAACAATGTCGTTAATTTTATAAACTATAAGTCTAAATAAATTAAGTTAGGAACCCTAAAGTTTATGAATAACGATAAATATTATGAAAAACCACATTGAATTAGAGCAACTAAGGGAGCCAATCTCTATTATCCAGAATAAACAACATGACATTCAATCAGAAGTTTGTTAATGAAGTTTGAGACCGAAAGTCAAATTTGATGTGAGATTTAAGAAAAGACAATTAACATATTGTGGAGAAATAAAATGAAGCTTTTTGCTAGATTATCAATAAGAATAAAGAATTGAATACGACACACTAGCACATCTTACTTGGCATTAAATAGTTTTGCATTACAAATTTAGGATGAAAAATAAAAAATACTAAAAAGTGCAGAATGGGTTAAGCGACATTGTTGAGAACCTAGAGGATGTTGAAGGACATCTTTTTATTACATAACAAAATGTAAAAGAATATAAGCATAAAGGGATAAAGAGAAAAGGTTAACCAAAACTAATCCAAATACCACAATATATAACAATTCATGACACTTGAGTATAAAAGATGATTAAGGAACTTAATATAAACCATTTATAATGAGAAGCTTAATAGAAAAGAAAATGAAAATCAAAAACATTCCTTTTATTAGAATGAATCAGCAATTAATCATAAATAATGTGTAATAGAAGTTATTCTTGAAAAAAATGAAAATATAGCAGTTTAAAACATGTGTTAATTTATTTACATTTTATTTAGCAAATATTAAAAATCTCTTATAGATTTAAAATGTACCATTTCTAAAATATCTGAGACAATTTTTTTAAACTAAAATTTGATTTCTCCTATTATTATAATTAAAATATATTATTATTAAGTTTTATAATGGACTTGCAAGATTTATATTTGAAGAGTTCAATCAAAGTTCAAGAAGCAAATTATATATTAATTAGACATATGATTACAAAGAGAAAAGATATGATGAAGTAGACATTAAAATACAATGTGAAAAAATGAATTAGAATGGTTTTAACAATGGAAAGATCAGAGATTCAGATCTGCCTATTTTTAAAAATTAGAGGAAAAATAATTAAAATAAATTATATAGAAAAACCTTATAGTATTACATTAGTAGCAACACGAGATAAGCATGAATACCTAATCATAAACAAAGAGATCAAGCTTTCGTTGATTTTCCCCAAACTTTATGTTTACTAATTAAAGAAACTAAAATTATTAATTTCGTCATTCATTTAAGATTTTAATTGTACTATCAATATCGATGCGAGTAATGAAAACATTCTTACTACTTAATTGACATTCAACAATTTATGATTATATATAGCTATACATTTAATTAATTTTCTTAAAATTATCTCATTGTATAATATTAACTTCTTTAATACTAAAACAAAAACTGAAAGCAGACATTGAAGAAAAGATTCCTAGCCTGACTTATTAAATTGATACTTATAATGAATTTCACAGAGATGCTTATATTTATTGGACAAGGAAGCTACCCCTCCCAAACACATAATTCAACCAGCAGATTAGCTTATAGTGAATAATCAGCTAGGATTCAAATACTTTATTTTCTTTTTTCGAGAAAATATTAAGAGTAATAAGAGAAATTACTTCAAGTTTCAAAGGAAAACACAATATAGTATAGGTCCAATTAATTTAAGCCATCAAAGAGTAAAAAATTTATATATATTTTATGACAAGCAAAAGATTGATAAATTGTAAAATTTAATTACTGTAGGAGTAACTACAACTATGGTAAGGAAATTACATTTCATTAAATTCAGTGATTGTTAGCAATAGTAATCATGAAATTAGTTGAAGTGATTCATCAAGCTTTAAAAAATATATATTATTTTCTAACAATTTCGACCTTGTACCAGTTTAAAAGCTCATTGCTGAGATCAATTTCTTATTCAATAGTTAATTTATAGTCTGATAATGTTCTTACAATAAGTAAATAATTTTTTTATATCAAAAGAAGATAAGTTTACAGCAAATACACTATTAAGCAGCTATGACTATTCAAAGACAATTGAGTGAAGCTAAAGACCAACAATGACTTGTCTTACTTAGAATAACATCAGAATATCAAGTATAGCATATGTCTTTCTCAGCAAGCACCACAGACATTATTTGAATGTCTACCTATTAGCATATTTAATTAAGTAATAAGTATAAAAAAGTATAAATTGTTAAAATGATATAGATGAAAAGGTCTATGAAGCACAGTGATAGTGCTATGTGATACTATTTTAGTACTAAGAAACTTTGCTTTAATGGAAAATTAACTATTAACTACACACGTATTGGCACAGTCATAGAAAGTTCAACTAAATCTGTAGGATCCTTTGGATATTGCATACCGCATGCGTTCTTTTTAAATATATAAATGAAAAACAAAACAGAGTAAAAATCAGTACACTGTTCAATACAAGTGAGATCATGTGTTTTTATTGATTAAAAGCCTATTCATGAAAGTGAGTTGATGGTTTGAGCACCCAATTGAAACAACATCAAATGAATGACCAGTATGAAAATTGAATGCAGAGGTACTTAATGAGCAAGTTTATGAAAACAACCTAAATGCAAGTATGAAGATTATGATTCATTAATAATCAATTAATTTTAACATGTAGTTATACAGTTTCAATGTGATTTTCAATGAAAATAATTGCTATTATTATAAAACATTTATTCTAAGTAAATTGACTTCAATTTATAATTGCAAGGCATTTTAATCGTTCCTAAATCTTGAAAAGAGTTAGTACCTACTGCTTATTAGTGATCAGTTAAATATCAAATATGTTAGTGCTTTTCAAGCAAGGTAATTTATAGACATTTAAACTTCAAATATTATGTAGAGATATTATCATTGCTTTTTTTGCAAAATAACTTTTAGTTTGATTTGATGCTCTTGTATATTTATTATCAACTATAAACTTAGTTAGAATCTAATTATAGAATTTCAATATAAATAATAAGTAGAGATATTTGCTAGATCTTGATTTATAGGATTGCTTTGAAATTAGATAGTCAAAATTTACTGACTTGGCAATATTAAAAGGGACCATAATAACTCAAATATCAATAAATATTTTGACAGATTTATATAATAATATATATGAAGCTATAATTAATTATATTTTAAAATAATAATTATGTAATAATGGGCTCTGAAATTATCTAAATTATTATAATGCTAAACTTTATATCAGCGCTCAATTATTTCTAATTTTAACTGACTGTCTCTAATTACACTGTGTCTTTCTCATACTAGGTAGCTTGCTTATTATTTATGTGACTCTGCTCATTCTTCTTAGTTTTTTCCGGTTACTGTTTATTGATTTGTGTAAGATTGAATATGATGGTCCTTTTTAATAAGTCTACTGTTTATTCTGCATGAAATTAGTTGTTCTTTCTTCATAAACAACAGTTAATTGTATGTACTTAATAAATTAGGAAGACACAACCTAACTTTCGCATTAATTGTTAAAAATCACTTCTAATATTATTCTACATTTTAGATACCATATCATTTTTTATAAATTTGCTAATTTATTGTTGTTTTATTGGGCTAATAAATACTATGATTTTTAAGCCAGTAATAATAATAATGATTTTTATATGAAAATATTTTAAAAACTATTAATTATTTAAAACTTTTGATTGCAGTATTGAAAACTGTATATGCGCGGTATTGCTGAGTGAATTCTCAGAAAGTGAGTTTCGTCTAGTTAGCCATTTATTTATTCATAATTTATTTGGGTCAATATTTTTTGCTTAATAAGGAATGACAAGCAAAAAATATTTTGATTAGAAATCTTCAAATATATTTTGTTCGATGGATTGAGAAAGATTATTTTGATTTGTCAGTCAACATCAAAATAACTTGTATTTTAGGTCAACCAAGCTTGATTATAACAATAGCTATTAAACTTAAATTAATGACATTATACTTGTAATAAGGTTAATAATTTATGATAAACACTTTTATAAAGGAGTAACACTATTATTGACGCTAAATATTTCTCATTAATATTTTACTTTTTTTAAATGATGGTAAATACTTGTGTATTTTAGGGGATTTAACTCGCTAAACTCTAATGACTTTATTTCAACAGTTTTGAGAATAGTGAAGTTCTAAAATGTATTTTTTATATCTAATTATTTTTGTTTTAAAAAAATAAAATATTTAATTTTAACATTGCCACTATTAATGATATTGCTTTATTAAAGTAATCATTAGGTTGATATTTACAAATAAATATTGATATCATTATTATATTGGAAATGATAGCTTACAAAATTCCCTGTTTTCAATAAATTAATTGCTTTTATCAAGCACTTTTTGAGTTAATGATTTGCATATCAGAGTTTATAATATTAGCCTACTTTCGCATTGATAATATGAAATAATGTAATATTCATTTATTATCGAGGGTCCAAACATGCTTTAAATATTTTGGAAGCTAATGAATGATTTTATCTTAAAATTTAATAATTAAAAAAGTTAAATCACAATTTTGAGATCATAATAGAAAGTTTATTTATAATTTTATTGTTAAATTTTTAACTATGAAAACTGAAAATTGGTTTATAAACTGAGTTCTTTCTTTATTTATTTAGCTTTATTTCTTGGATTTTATATTAAACAGTATCAATTTCTAAGAGATTTAGATTTATAATTCAATATTTATAGTAAATAAATAAACAGTAGAATATAAAATTTGATTGTTAGAATAAAATTATTCTAATTATTAAGGGATGGATGATTTATAATTATTGCTGATACAAATAAAGCTTTTTTTTTAGCAGTTACTAAGTTTCATTTACATTATAGTTCTGACAACCACGATTTAATTAAATTAAAATGCTGAAATTTATAATAAAAATATTATTCTTGCATTTTAAAAATCAAAATTTGAAAAAATAAGTACAAAAGACCATCCTTAAATTTAATACTTCTTAAGTTATTGTAAAGTAATTAGAAAACAACTAAATTGTAGAGCAATTAATAGCACAATCAATATTTTATTGAATTCACTAGATTTCATTTAGTAATCACATTATCTTGATAAGATATCAATTCGTTATTTGAGAATTTAAGTATGACATACTAATTCTTTATATATCATTCAGAAATTAGTCAATCATTAAGCTTATCATATGAAAATACAATATTTAATTAAATAAAATCAGTTGAATTTGAAATAAACTGATTATTTTGATCAAGTAAATATATTATATTTTATTGAATTAACAGGTTGATAAATATTTATGATGAATATTTTTTGATAGTATTCCAATAAACTTATCTTAAAAATAAAACAATCAGGCAAATATATAATTAGTAATAGAATATTTTCCGCATGAATATTGATTATACTTTATTATTCCTTAATTTTTAATTAATTCATAAATTTAACTGGATATTCTGTCATATAGGCGTTATTTTTTAATAAGTTGCCCTAAAATTTTTAATTAAGATTAAAATATTTTTAAATTCTAAAAATATAGACCATTCTATATCATATCAGTTTACCTGATTCTCCGAGCTTTCTCTCCATACAGTAAATTGATTTTATCGCTAAGGTCTTGCTTTGGTGGCCGACTCTTCTACTTTCTCATCATTTGAAATGTAGCAAATAGTTCATTAAATAATTTATAGAATCTAAGAACATTTCAAAATCTTGCTTCACAATCAACAATCTCATTTTAAATAACCCCTTGATTTAATGTCAAAATCTATTATTTTCATGTGCAATGTGTAGTTGTGCAACATAAGCATTTTTATTATACTTTCATTTATATATATATATATATATATAATCATCTCTCTTTTTTTATTTTCGTATCTTTTACTAATTTTTCTTTATATTATGCTATACTTGATTTGATGAAATCAAAGATTTACTCACAAATTAAAAATTGTTTTTACATGCTCAGTCTGATATTTTTTTAGCGGATTTTGAATACTTTATTTTAAGTTAAATCTAGCCTAATTGGTTTACTTATAGCTTAACTCTTATGATTTCAGTTTTGTTCAATAATTTTCTTGTTTTTAAGCTATTCATATTTTTATTTCTGGAATTTTATTCTCTCCTCCAATTAAATCTTTAATTGATAAAAGTAAAAATTAATTGAAAAAAAATAAATCTGTATTAGTTTTTAATTAAGGCATCACTTTTAAGCTATATTATAAAATCTCTCATAGCAGCATTCTCATTCTCCCAAATAAAATAAATGATTTTATTCATATATATTGGTATTAATTATAGTTAACTATCATGGATATAAGAATTGAGTGTTAATATTTCATATAAAATAACTAGGCTCTCATTTAAAGTCCCTAGGTTGTTTCCAAAGATTCTAAAAAGATATAAATTAAGTAACAATAATAATAATAATAATGTGATCACATTGAGGTCTCTGGGGACCCCCGATCTTATATATATGTTAATATATGTAAGGGACTAGCCCTTTTATAGATTAAAGCGCGTTTATTGATTTGGCACTATTTTGTTCTCTCTCTGACTGTGTTTTCTCATTTTCTTTTCTTCTTTGTGATGAATCTCGTTTTCTTGTATTTGACATTCTTTGTTATTCTATAAATTAAGTAAAATTATTGACATTTGCTTGAACTTATCATTATTTTTATTTTCTTTCTATTTAAAATAATTTGTGGTCTTTTAAAAATATTAATAAATGTATTTAATATTACCATGTCTGGGGAGATGAGGGACCTCATATCATCATAAGATATTATTATGATTTTTGGGTATCCAAAAGCCAAGGAATTCAATTCCATAGTTAGGGTCTCGAAATACCCATTTATTGTTGTTGTTTCATGTCACCACATCTCTTTTATAATCATGTTAAAATTTGATTTCATATCAATACCTGAATTCAAACTCCTCCAACTTATATCTAAAGACTCCAAAGATTCAGGTTTTATATATGAGTCTTGGAAATCTAGATTTGTAAGTAAGCCTTAATGAATAAATAGAGAATGAGAATGACTCCATGAAAGCTAGGGTCACCAAAATAGATACTCTTTTAAATTGACAATTTTATTAAAAAAATAATGAATGTTAAATATATTGCTTATTATCTTTATTCTAGTTCTATCAATAAAGGCAAATTTATGGCAACATATTGCTGTAGCAATTAATGTAAAGGATCAAACAAGACCTCTTAAATATATTTCTTTTTGTAAGAAAAAGTTATGATGAATAATAACAGATGAACAACTAATTGTGCGATAAATAATTTTTTTCCCTATGGTATCATCTAAGTCTAAAAATAATAAAACCCCATTGATCAATTAAGACACGAAGATCGGGGTTAATAACAATTAAATTAAAAAATAATTAATATTGGCGTATAATTATTATGTTTGGGCTAATTATTAAAACTATTAAATTGATTAATTGTACTTACCAAATAATCCAATCAGAGTATGCAAATTTGATTTTAGCTTAATTACATTCATTTTCAGCCAATAATTATTAATTTTTAATTTAATAGTTCTTAACTCAAATTCTCATGTCTTAATTCATCTATGGGGTTTAATACAAAACTATAGGAAATATTAAAATATGTTATTAATTTGGATCATATTTTGATTTTTCTAAATCTTGATTAATTTGATAAAACTTTTAAGTTATTTACATATCAAAAATATAATAAAAGAATGTTAAAAAATAGATAAAAAAGTGCAAAAAATGAATATTGTTTTATCTTTAAGTGTCTTAATTATCGAGCAAATTTATAAGAACATTTCAATAATAGAAATTAAATTGAATAATTCACATTCTATATGATTACTCAGTAGTTTTAGTTGCTGCATTTAATTGTTGCACTTAATTTTCCATTTGCGCTCTATACATTCTTTTGGTTAGACATAATGACTGTTTATTCGTATATTCTCCTATTCTCCATTACTTCTTTTTCATCAAAATTTTTCAGAGCTCCCTCTTTGGTTCCTGCGATTACTCCATTGCTGATCTCTCCACTGTATTGTTACTCTCTGATCTAACTCTTTGGTCTACCTTCAAGGCATCAAGCATCTTTGTCTTTTCTTTGAATCCAATTAAGCCATCTATGCAGCCTCAGTAATCAACCCTACATCCTCTTCTGCAGTTGAGATTGTCATTGTCTCTTCTCTCTCTCGTTTTCCTGGCTCTAAATCCTCAATGAAATCATCATTTACGAGTTTCTTCTCTCCCACTTGATTTACTCATCAGCTGAAGACTGGTCTTGATATTGGGCATCTTCGGCATTTTTGAACTTTAGGTATTACAAACGAAGTAAGAAACGAACCTTCGATTGGGGGCGGCTAGTGGAATCACTCGATTATCCATATTTTTATCTATGGAGAAGAATTTCCGACAAAGACAAGTGTCTTAGATTGCAGATAAGGGAGCTTATTTTCGGAGACAACAATTTGCAATTAGCCAGTGCCCTGAGCAAATTTCGTTGATAGGAGATATAATTATTGATCAAATTAATCTTAAGCCTGCGAATCTCTCTAGCCTAGTGACTTTTTCCTCTCTCGACTGCTTGATTCCCTCTATCTTGCTGTGTGAAGCGCTAAGGCGGATTCTTAGACGATCTAAAAGGATAAAAATAAGATGGAGTGCTCTTACCATTAATCAGGGTATGGAATCCTAAAGCAATTTACTGCTTGAGCTGCATTTGTTGGTGTCTCAACCAATGTAATTCCAATCGACTTTGGCACTTCGGAGCTCCACTATGTCTTTCTCCAACTAAAGGGAACAGGCTCAAGATACAAGTGAGTAGAAGTTTATTAATGTTCACAAAGGGGCGAATACAATAATTTTATCACTAATACTCTTTGAGTCCTTACCTTTATAGAAATAGTCTTCAAACTAAGTTGCCACATCAAGTTCATCTAACTCACATTTCCAAGGACTATTTTAAATACGCTAACTCCAAGATCCTAAATGCTCAACGATTTTTAAGCATTGTCGGCATTGCAAGGGATGGTCACATGATTGTTGAATCATATAAAGCCACTGAAGTTTTATGGTCACCATGTGATAGTGATGCGAGTAATGATTTTACATTAAACGGCAAATATTTCCATTGCATTCAACCCATCTTTCACTGCACCTATGCCTGAAGGGCTTTCCGCATGTAATTCTGGCAGAATTTCATTATCATAGATGATCTCTGGTTGTGGTTGTGTATTTCTCATCATCCTGGATCAGATCACTGTCTAAAAGAGGCCATTTAGAGTTGTTAGGAATAAATTTAAAGTCTGATTAATAATATTAATAGTCTAAAATACTCACATTAGATATTTTTTAGCTTTTAGAATATTACACTTTGTACTTAAATATATAGGGGCCATTAAAAATTTAACAAAATACCTAATATTAAGAATAATTATGCAATATTTTAAATTTGAATTAACTCTAAACAACTTCCAAATTAAAATTAAAACTATTCTTTTAATAGATTTATTTGAAAATTAATTTAGATAAAAAGATGATTCATAAATAATATTTCTAATAAATAAATTTATAAGTTTAATTAAAATATTTTTAAAATTTTCCAAAATATTTAACTAAAATTTAATTGATAATTTGAGAGTAAGATAAGACCAAAACTAGTAAAAAAATTAATGAGACAAGTGTACAGCTGTGTAGAAATATAGTAATTTTATGATAGTAAGATATGGCTTCATTATTGCTAGGAATATTTGAAATTTATAAGAAGGCAAGATTTTTTACACTTTTCCATCTCCATTTATCATGTCATCTTATCGTAGCTCAATAAGCGTGGGATTGAAGAAATCTAGGTTTTAAGCTGCGCTACAAAAGGCAATACTTTATGGGAGCCGAAAATTAGTAGGAGCTGAGATATAGGGCAGTCACGATAAATATATATATATATATGAATGGTTTATTATTAAATAGAATAAATTTATTTTTAGAAGGAGTTATCTTATTAGGGGACATGCCATTATATCATTTAGATATAGATTATTTTTAAATTCTTTTTTATGTTAAATATATGATGTGATGGTCATTCATTACTTCAGACTTGTGTACTTCAAATAAAATCTTCTCTGAAGATGTTGATAATAAAAATCTCCATTTAGCTTATTAGCAATTAAAAGTCATATTGTCCTTTCATAGAGATAATAAGAGATTCAATTTAACGATAAATTATTTCTTGTTAAAAATTATATTAATTTTATCATTATTAAGTCACTATATTTATTCATTGTATTCATAGAATGAACTATTCTAATGAAAGCGATATTTTCTTATATTATTTTAATATAAATCTATTCTTCTATTAATATATTGTTTCTAATTCCAAGAATTATCAAAATTAATTTTAAGATTATTTTATCAGTGTTGATGATGAATGATATAAAATCAAATAAATTTAACATATCACTGTTTAATACTAAAATCAAACCATCATTTTAGTCGTGACGTAGACGTATCTGAGTGAGTTGACGTGGCAAACTTCTGTGACGTGGCAGTCGTAAAGTAGAAAACTCCGAAAAAACCAATCTCGCTATCACCTAGTCTCCTCCCAAATCAAGATGTCTGGTTACAACCCAGACAGAGCTTGCAGGATTCAATTCGGTGATAGAAGGTGGAGAAAAACGCTTACCGGTCCCACCGCTGCTGGGAAACGTAATCCCTGTCCTTTCGCTGTGGTAGCTTCAGTACCCTAACCCGGTGTGGGAGAAAAATCCTTATCGTTGGCTTCAATGGTTTTCGTCTTCTCACTTTCGAAGGCAGAGCGTACCTTCATCCTGCTCCCTATTACCTAGGAAACTGAACTCAAGCCAGGAAACTCATCTATGCAGGGAAATCCTTAGCGTGCAGACGACTCGAGGAGTCTAGGATCTGACAGATTGAACCCCGCCGATTGGCCCCTCATGCGTTGCGCCCAGCAACCCCCTACCTGCCCTCGGTAGGCCTTAGTGTAGTAAAAAGCTCTATCAGAAAGTCTCCAGCCTCGGGCCCCTGTGGGTCACCCTATCCTTATAACTTTCTAATTTAATAATTTTATCAGTGTTAAAATTTGATTTTTGCAGTTATAACTTTATTTAAAAGAAGATAAAAATTATGATTATAATAAATTCCATATATATTTTAATTACCTTCTATTTTTTATTTTTAAAAGTTATTTAGTATTCCTCTGTATAAGATTCTAAATATCATATATTTTATAATTATTTCAATGCTTGGAGATATTTTGGCATCAAATAGATGAATTATCGATCATAGATCTTTAAAATTAAAGAATTATTTAAAGTTAATAAATAACATAATTGATTAATAAATGGTCTAGATTAAAATTTAAATGGAACTGTGAAACACAACTAAAGAGAAAGAGTAACCAAGATACTAAGGACTTACTCATTTAAATTTTCCACTATAAGTAAGTAATTCTCCAATATTTCAATTGATAACTTTTAATTTAACTTATTTTTATTTTAATATCTGAATGAAACAACGAAGTATACAATTTTTAAGAATATAGGAAATTAAAACTGCGATGTTGATATTGGCCTGTGAAATTCGAACTATAAGTATAATAAAGTATATACTAAAATAAATATTTTACCATGTCAACTTATTTGAGTCTAGGCTAAAGTAGAATTGATTTAGAAAATGCAAAATAAAAATAAAAGCAAAATTTATAAATAAGTTTTCTAAAAATGTACATTAATTATAGCATACTTTTAAGTCTTTATATCATACCATTAATCTTAAGGTTAAACAAAATATTATTTTAGAATGTATAAATAATGACAGTTTTGTATTAATGTATTT
This sequence comes from Oxytricha trifallax, assembly GCA_000711775.1. Lineage (NCBI taxonomy): Eukaryota > Ciliophora > Spirotrichea > Sporadotrichida > Oxytrichidae > Oxytricha > Oxytricha trifallax. The sequence goes on from ARYC01002111.1 coordinate 55,902, forward strand.
GTAATTATTCTGATTCTTTTCTATTTTATCTATAATTAAAATATTGTCATTGGGGGGAATAAAATTAATACCTGCCTATAATGCTGTTACAAGTACAATATTTTTGATTTAAGTAATCATTGATTGTAAAAATCGATTACAAATACTTGAAATTTAAGTCATTTTAGAGTTTAAGCCTTTTAAAGACAAACCCCGATTATTTATTTTGAAAATATTGCAATTTTCAATCTGATGCGTATTTGATATTATATATTTCTACAATTGCAAATTAATAACCTAAAGTACATTTTTGCTAAATTAACGAATACATGTCATAAATGTATATGATTACAGTAATTTATATTAAATAATATATAATAAATTTAATTATATATTAAAATATGTCTCTACTCTCTATAAATACAAATTCAGGAATCCTTGTATTTCCATTTGAAATTATAGATTTAGTCTAAATAGAATTACGAATATATTTTATATTAATTATAAAGCAACCTTATTAAATACATATAATAATATTTTATCCACAAAGAGTGATTATAGGGAGTGTTTTTGAATCATTATTTTTTAAAGGTAATTTTTCTAAATTTCTTTATAGATTTCATATAAGTCTATAGGTACATTTATAAAATATTAAAATATTATTATAAGCTAATTTCATAACAATATTAAAATGATAAAACTTATAATTTGAGTTTTTGAGTGTGTCCAATTAAAGGACATTAAATATTAATATATATGCCATTATACCTCTTAAACCATTTAAATATATTTAATAAAATAAATAATGATTTAAATGAATTTCACTAATGTAAAATTAATGAAATGCGTTTCACTAATTTAATAAAAGATGTTTAAAAAAATCGAGAATGAAATTTAAATACATTATTGAATTATTTATTATTAGGAAAAAGAAAATTACGTTTCATAGGTTCTTGATTATCTGCACTATTTCAAGGTATAAGTTCTTTGACTCCGATGGCGTCTCTCTGGGATCGTTGTTCTTCACCATTTCATTCAACTGCTGTCTAATATGGGTTTCGAATCCCCTCTTGAACTAAATAGTTATTGGCTATGATAACATGCGCATCACCTTAGTTAGCAGTGTATAGGGAATAGTAGGATTGTCCTTGAGCATTTTACAAAAAAAGCTGAAGAGATTATTCTCGATCTATAGCAGTACCTTCCCAAATTTATCCTCCATCAAGGCTCCTCTGGGTTAAACTCCTCCAACTACTGACTCCTCTAATCCCAGTTCCTCCATTTCTTTTAAAATCAATATCTTGAAGTGGTTTAGTCTCGTTCTATGACCGCGGAGGACGACCCATGAAAAGGCTGCACTAATTATTTCTTTGTCATCTTTAGGAGCAACCACTTACTTCAATACTTGATCTGGAAATGGGAGCTCTTTCATTTTCTTTATAGCGACTATATACTTTTACATCTTCTCAAACTTGCTCTTTGTTTACTTCATTATATTTATCTGCTTATTCTAAATGGTTTCGCTCTAAACTCAATCTTGCTCTGTAACTATTTATAATCTCTTTTGCCTCCCTTTTTGTGTGCTGTCTAATAATGCTGCCTTAGCATCCATTTCTCTACCTCTATCAGCTCTCTTGCCAATTAATTATAATGCTCTTGATTTTCTTGGAGTGCTTTGAGGTATTGCTTGCTTGTTGGTTCTATGCTGTTTATTGCCTTTGTTGTGAGGATTGGTTCGACGATTTTTTCGGGAGCTCTTCCTGCTGCTTTTGATTTTCATCCTGTTACCGCCTTGCTTTACCACCTTTTCTCCCTTCATAAAACGATACCATTCTCGTTTAAAAGCCTTTCTCTTTTTATAGGGAGGATTGTCTGCACGAATAGCCAGCATACCAATGTAATACACTCCGTGGTACCATTATTAGAGTTAATCTCCCTCAGGTGTAATTTCAATTGGTCTATCCTCCGCAGAATCCAATAACCACCATTCGCCAGCATCTTTTACTACGGCTGCTGCATGACACTGTTTGTGGGATTTTTATAGCCCATTTTCGAGTGAAGTTGTTAACACCATAATTTAGATTATGAATTTGCTATCTGGATTATCGGTCTCCAAGAGACCCCACCACCCTTGGTGTATATTCGCCTTCATATTACGAAGGATAACTCCCGAGAAGGCACGTGTAAAAATTGGGCTGTACCATTAATCGATGTTAGGGTCGTAGAATAGAAACGGAAGGTTCTTGTACCAGTAACCTTCCTCCCAAGGCATCTCCAACTTTCTTTTATTGGACATGTGAGTTCTTGATTCGTAAAGTGCATGAAACTTTTCAAGGGAATCAAATAACGCTCCACCAGCGACCATATTGCTGGCAGTTATAAAACATGTGAGAGTAGATTAGTCCTGCTTACCCGGATGCCAGTATGCTTTCTTAAAGATGTCTTGCGGAGGCAACTATTAAACTTCATCAGAATATAATTGGGTGGTCTTAAATTATTTAAGAATCTGCTTATAAGCTCCTTGAATAAATTATTCCCTTGTTTGCTGAATCATTGAACCATAATCGATGTCTTAGAAACTGTCATACGTTTTTGTTAACATATTTTCTTATTCTCGAGAGAAGTTGAGGAAAGTGCATTGATAGTCATTTAGCTCTGGAATAATGTGTAGTTATACTATCTTTATCATCTTCTTCATCTTTCACAACACTTTGGTATGAGTTGTCTCCATTCTCCGATTCCTCAAAAGATTCAAAACTCTGTTTTCAACAGTACTTAAAATTAGGAGTGAAAGTGCTTGCTTTTTTATCTTGTGATTTTTAAATCTTTTCAGATATTGTTGCTATCGTGTCATAGTGAACAACATACATGCCATTTTGAAGAGTTTTGTGACGGGCGGTACATTTTTGTTAGTAGACCTTGACGTCCATCAGCTCAAATCTTTTGTCAATTAAAAATTTCTCAGCTTCATCAATTGCCCAATCCCCCATTAAGTTTGATTCAGGTATCCAACTATCGTGTTTTGGCCCATACCCTTTCCATCTAATCAAGTATTCAAACCCATTTTCTGACTTGCGTGCATCTAGTATCTTGCTTATATCATATTGAAGTTGCTCTTTCACAAGTTTTTACATATTTTAACCCCTGGAACATTTCGTAATTTTTCTGTTTTTATTTATTTTATTACAACTCTAAACTAAGAATGATTAGCAAAGTAATCGAGAATAAAACTAAATTATATTGATAATTTAGCTGTTTAATATTTAAACCAGCTTCTAATGCTTGATTTAAATATAAGCTCTAATAATTGGACTAACTTAAACTTACATGAATGAATGATACTAACGTAACTTTGCCATATACTCTCCACCTTGGGCAGTTTTAGCACCATTCGGAGGAATAGCCAAGACTGCAGTGACATCTCATCTCCTGGACAACCAAGTGTTATACATGATGAATAAAAGATGATTCAAGAAACTTTGAATCTTAAGAGAATTTGTAAGGTTACAGGATTCATTCTCACAAATAGGACTAAATCACACTTCTTACAAACTCAAGTGTTTCAAAGCTGTTATTAGGGCTCTTTGAAATGCTGCTTCGAGCCAAGCCATATCAATGTTAGAGATCTAAAACGCCAAATGTTGCATATATTTTGATATCTGCCTCCTAGAAATCAATGATTACCTTTAAAATAATTTACTTTGTTGAAACTGGGCATCTTGCTTCGTTCAGATCCCGCTGTTTGATGCAACGAAAGACCTGCTCTACTGGTGCAAGATCAAACTAGTATGGGCCAAGAAATAGAATCGGCAATCTCATCTTTCTTATTGCATCTATTGTGACCGAACTTTTGTGGTATGGTGCATTGTCCACAATGATCAGATACTTAGTGTACCACCATGGGTCAAGCTTGCACAGGTGTTTCACCAACAAGATCAGAAAATTGATGAAAGTCAAGCTATTAGTGGTTCCATTATTCACTGTAAAAAAAAGCTACCCATTGCTGCAAACTGCAGCTGTAATTGAGACCTTGCTCATTCTCCTTGAAGCTGTCGAAAGAGTTGTAGTTCCTGGTGAGGCCCAGGTATAGTTACGATTATCGGTGCTCTATACAATAGTCTCATCCACATTTATTATTATTTTACCTCGATACAGAGCACGAATATACTCAGCCGCCGCTAGTTGTCGCGATAGTTTGGAAATGGTTGTATTATGATTGGGTGTAATCTAAGTCACTTTATGGTATGAGAGGCCCAAGTCATGCCTTAAGTATTTTATTACATGATACTTTGAAACATTTAAGCCGAGTTTATTCTTAAGTTCTTCCTGAATAATCTTAGTTGTAATGACAACTCCAGATTGCCTCATAATCCCTATTATTTGTTGTAGTGCTTTTTTAGTTTGATAGTTTAATTTAGTTGAATTGTTACTTTCGGTAGTATGACTTTTGTGTTCTGCTTTTTTCATTACTAGTTTTTTTACAATAATCTCTTTAATGCCAATGATGGCGGCGATACAAGAGCTTTAATACCCTTCATTGAAAAGTTTCATTATCTGGTTATTTCATGTCTCTATCTAAGTCTTCAAGTGCTCTGGGGATTTGCAAGCTAATGCGAGTTTCTGGTTGTCCGTAATTCTATTATTAATATAATTCTCTATACCATTTCTCAAGTCATATTGATCAAAGGATTATGGGGTCATTGTGTTAACCTGAAGGGATTATTGTTAAAATATAAATGAAATGGGAAAAAGTGAAAATAAAAATAAATAAATAAATAATATGTGTACGCTTTTAATATTAAACCCTTTCGACCATTAATCAAAACCACTTAATTATATAAAAACGCATTTTCATAACCCAGAAACCCCTGGACCATATTTCAAAAACCCAAAACCCCCTTCGATGAGTAATTCAAAACCCCAAAACCCTTTTCGTTTGAAGTGTAGTGTGTTTGATAATTATGAATAAATATGAGATAAATTGCCCTTTATTAGTTCTTTTTGCAGTGTATGATTACCAAGTGTATAGAAAGCATAGCTTAATTAGACAGGAGCTTTATAAGTGTAATGGGCATATGTATGAAAGTCATTCGCATTATCCATCGCAGTTTGAGAAGCTGAAATGGGAAGGGCGGTGATCGGCATGCTAATACATTAGAGAGATCCTGCATTGAGTGGACCTCCAACTAAAGAAGCACGATCAAAATCCAGTTGGAAGGGTTGCTTGCTTTCATAAGCTTATGTCAAGATTGCCTCAAATACAAAGTGGGAAAGTGCGATAGCAATTGATTGATTATTATTATTACCATTATAGCCTTGTATTATAAATTACTCTTTTATAAAGGGGGATTCCCTTTAATAGGCTCAGCAACACAAATTGCTTCTGTAACAAACATCATCAGACAAATCCATAGCGCAGAGTGTGCAGCCACTTTTTAATACTGAACACCCACATGCCTTGAATGTCTTCTGCACTTAAGCTCTGTACGATTTCAGAGACCCTCTTCACGAGCTGCTGCCTAGAGATGTTAGATGGGATTATCTTACTTGGAGTTTACAGTGTCCACTTTGAGTTGCTTCTTGACGAACGAGAAGAGCTACTCTATAGGATTCAACCAGGGCGAATACTCGGCATTGAATAGAACATTCACCTTGAACTTCCTGGCTGTCTCGAGCATCTCTGAATACTTATGAATGACAGCGTTATCCATCAAGAATACCACCTACTTAGAGTTGAGATCTTTGTCCGTTCTCACACTTCGCAAGGTATGATAGATAAAATTCTCGAAGAGGGAGGAGTCGAAAGCGCCCTCTATGATTTGACTTGAGAGGATTCGGTCTTGAGATATAGCCGCTATAAATGACATCGAGAACTGCTGCCTCTTATTGGGGCTCTTCTAGATCGAAAGCTCCCTCACCTTCATACCATAGCTACCTAGATTTTGCTTCATTTCACTCTGGTATTCTGCAATGCTTTTAAACTTGAAGGCTTCCTGTTTGTCATCAAAGTAGTCTTGGATGCTCTGTATATCACGCTCAAACTTTTCGCTCTCTTCCTTCAAGTTGAAGCCTATATTTCCATTTTCAATCAATAGCAAATCTTACCTCGACTCTCGCTGAGTTGGTCTATAGATGCGCTGCTCACATTATAGGACAGCCTTAGCTTTTTAGGAGTGATGCCAAACCGATTCTCCTTTTGTTTGTCTCCCACCAAGTCAACCGATTTCTTCCTCGAGCTTGACAACTTCAACTTAGCAATTCGATCCAGGACTAGAGTGAACCCACTCCTCAATTTCTTCGCCGGCAGATCCTCCGAAACCACCGACTTGACCGAGCTTGCGATCCTGAAATTCTGAAAGTATTTTGTCAAGCTCAACTACTGGTTCAGGCTCTCTGGCACTTCAGGAATTGGGGAAAGATCTTTCTTCAGAGTTGCTTTTGATTTATAAGCTGGAGTTTATTATTAAGAGGTCCTAACCTAAAATCTCGAATTTTTCTAAACAATATAAAGCCAAGAAAATTACGTTCTTCGAATCAATACTTGAAGAACCCAGGCTGCTGGATTTCAAGACTGTTTTTGATTTTGCAGGCGTCCTCTTACCCAAGATCGAGGCCTCTAATTTTTCAGATTCTAAACCTCCCTTATTCTGAATTTGACTTGAAAAGTTCCAAGCTTTTCTATGAAAGTTTTGATTGAATTATGATAAAATGCTTACGATTTATAGGATTTTGAAGCCTCACTTTCAACTTGCGATTTTCGAGATTGAGGCTTAAATTGGAGAATTTTGCAACTTAGGATTAGATGGCTCAGGGGCGATATTTATAGGGGTTATCCTAAAATTTGGTAAAGCAGAGTCGCCAATCACTTCCTAGTCACTGGCACTATAATCCTAAAACCTACCAAGCAATTATTGGCCATACAAAAGTTTGGAATCGCCCACCAGAATGGGGTTGCCAGCAGGTGATGTTTGTTACAGTCGTGATTGACTTTTGCTTTGTCGATACATATCATTGATATTGAAAGCCCACTACTTTGGGGGCATCGAGTCAGACCTAAAGTTGCTTTCATCCACTGAAATGATCACCGCATCCTCAAGTAGGAACAGCGAAAGCAGGCGACTTATCCACAGCCTTTTATCGTTATAGCTGGGGTCACAATACTTGGTATTGGCAGCCTGGGTCTTCCCAAATCTTAAATGGAATATCTCTTTCAAAACCTTGTTCAAGGTTGCTACGCAAGGCACTTTGAGAGCTGAGGCCTCAGGGTTATTTTCAGATAGCTCTCTGAGATAGTTGTGCAGCTCTAACCAGTGACCTGGTAGATACCATTCAGCTCCAAATAACTTTGAATCGAATCAAGCAGGAGAGGGTTATCAGTAACTCCTTTTCTACCCACTTTTTGCAAGGCCTTGGGTTCATGAATCGTGTGTTGAATCTCATGCTTGAACTTCTCAACTATCCTATAAACCATGTCTACCCCTATCCTCAACTTCTTGGCAATCTGCCTGGGCTTCAAGTTATCATTAAAGTACAGGCTACAGCATCTAATTTCTTACAGGCCAGCTTGGCCTCTCGCTTCTTTAAGAATGGGTTTTTATCTGCATTCTTGGCCCTCTTTTATTGCCAATACTCTCAAGTATTTTCTGCATGACTTTAGAGTTCTTTGCGAGATCGGGGTTCAGAGTTACCATACTCTGCTAGTTGTCAGGCCCTGCAGTTCAAATTCCATTGCCTGCTTTCTTCTAATTGAAAGCCGCAGCCTTCCCAGATTTAATACTCTAAAGATAAGTCTCCAAGAACCCACACAGCTCATCATCCTCTTGCATGTAACAAACATCAACATTCTTTTTCAGGTATTCGGCGATTGATTCCGAGGGGAGTTTGATAATGACTCCACCCGCCAACTCTGACACATGAGGCGGCACCTCGCCGGCATTGATTACCTTGCCAGAGCTGTAGGTGAACTTGGACTTCTAAATCACATTAGGGAAGAGCTTGCCCAAGACCACTGGCGTCCACTTTGTGATGGTCTTTTCCTACAACTTCACTTAGCTGGGTTTGATATCTTAGAGGGAATTGGAGTCCAGGAACTCATCACTGATAATTGATTGATGTGAGAGTGAGAAGCCAGACTTCGAGCTATGCTTGCTTTCTTCATTCTGTGGCAGTTTCTTCTGGACCTTAATTGAAGGGGCCTTGCTTTATGGTTTGTGGAGAGATGACAGGATATGCTGTTTATATAATTTGAACTCTTTAATTTAATTATATTTAATCCTGAAATCATCGCCAGATTATAATATATTAATATTTCCTATGAACGATTTGCTACAGCTGGAAATTTGGACCAGATATTCAATTTTCCATTTCATTCAAATCTAAAAACGCTAACTTGGCTCGTGCAAATAAAGAAGCGACATGCTTAGAGATTATACATGCGATCCCTGTATAAGTTAATTCTACTGATAACAAACAAACTCCTCTTTAATGCAGTATCTTCGATTTGATTACTACAGTTCATCCAACAAACATCATTGCGTTCTGTGTATTCTTGAAGGGGATAGTTGAAAAAGAACCTAATAATGGTTAGTTGGTAACCTTAGTTAATGCTTTCACGGGAGTTTTTAGTGGCAAACATTTGCTCAGTTACTAGACTTACATTGTAAAACCCCTGCCTATTTTGAAAGATCTTAAGATTGTTGACTTTTGTACTCAGCTAAAAAATAATAAACTTTCTGGCCTCGATTTTATAAGCTAAACTAGCGAGCCTATTAGTAAAGGCACTCTACATACTAATCAAACAAATTTTGCTCCAGGTACAATCACAAAAGAATTCATGCACACAGCCAGAAAGAGAATTTCATTGCTCTCGTTTACTCCTGATTACACTGGCACTATCAATCTAGATCACGTAAATTGGACAGAAATTTGTAAGGATACTGAAGAGGGTATTAATTCTTTCTAATCATCGTACCATGCATGTTGGAAATGGGAGAGTCTACCTGGAAGTGACAGTGGCAGTGATGATTAAAGTGATGACAGTCAAGCTTCGTAAAACAATGGCATTGATTATGATGTTAAGGAGAATCATGAAGGCCAATACGGTGGTGATGACAATGGAGATATCGAAATAACATTGATCATTAAAATTAGTAGGACAATCTCAGCTATCTTTAGGAAAAATCCAGTCCTTTTATTATACAATCCACTCAACAAAGGTCCTCAAGTATTTAAAGCAACTTCGTGAGAAACGATCCCTCAAAAATCAAGGTTTTTAACGATTTAATAAAGAGCTAAATAACTGTCGAGGACTTCCAATCACAGATGAATCTAAATAACTACTAGGTACCCACTCCACTGAAAAGTCAGTAAAAGATCAATGACCTTCTTGAGAAAAACCAGACGGAAGAGCATAAGAGTTCATTTAAGGAGTGTCTTGATAACCCACTTTCATTCAAGAAAATCCAAGATTCAGTTACTATTAAACTGACCACCTATGAGGAAAATCTCACCAATAGTCAAGTTAAAGGCTGGTGGCTCTACAAGCTTTACATTCAAAATATAAATATCAATTGTAAAAATAAGTTTCTCAAGATTACACCCCTTCTTCCTAATGATATTGTGGAAGAAAGAGCAATATCCTGTGCTTCATTAAAAGCCATTAGTTTGGCAAGGATTAAAGCTTAGAAGCAAGTATAACAATAAGCAGCTTAAAATAGAGAAGCTCATTAAGATAAATTATAATAAGAAAAACCGAATGAAGGCAATATAATTAATCTTAACAAATAGGGAAAAAGCATGCTAAGAGCAAGACAGATGTGAGCGATCTATTGGAAAAGTAAAAGCACAGACAGCAATTTAACGAATCCAATGCTAAGCCCCTTTCAAATTTGAAAGCTGTTTACAAAAGTACTGTAATGGCAGTTCATACAGAAAATTTTAAAAAATGCTCAAGCAATTGCAAAGTCATACACGTCGATTTTAAGCCTGAAATCTAAAGCAAAGAAGTTGACCCAGTGTATGTCCGTTTTGCATTAATACTCTACCCAGTCCCTTGTCTCTCTTCAGCAGAGTCCATGACAATAAACAAAATGATGAATAGCGCTCTGCTTTTAAACGACTATGTCCAAAGCACTTTATGCCCACAAGATAAGAAGCTTTTCACAGGAACCCCCTTCTTCGACTCTTAGAACTACCGACTAATGAATTGTTGCCACGCTTACTAAGTAACTCCCAACAATGAAAAATTCAGAAATTTTAAATCCAGAAACTAAAGATAGGCTTTTAATGACACATTTATATTTAAGCCTGAGATCCAACTATAAGAAGAGCGCGATGAGTACTTGGATCAATTGATGGGAGTGGCAAATATCCTGTGCGATGGACTTATATATGTTGAGAGGCGATCATTCACAATGCTCTGGCCGGCTTGTTAAAGGCAGATGGAAGATATATTACGAATAAGTAATTTCTTAATCCTTTGAGCTTCCCATTTACTGCTGTCATGAATATGCTCGTCTTTGATTTTAGGCTATCACAGTATGACATAAAACTTATGCACATTATTCATAATGAGAAATAAGACTTAAATATCGTGCCATCATTTACAGCAATTTTTTATGAAAACAAAGAGGTAATATCAGAATGGGTACAAGGGAACTCTTCAGTAGTTGTGGAGCTTTGTTATTTTAACAAAATGAAGATGTTCCAAAGGCTCAGTATGTTGTTATAAAAGAGAACACAAATTACTAACTGGAAGCCATGTCAATGAAGAGAGGCATCTTCACGCTTCCTCAATGGTATTCCATAAACCCAGGTGAAAAAATGCTTGTCTCCAACCTCATCGACGAGCTGTTCTGTAGTGACGAGTTTAAAGTCGGTCAGAAGTTGCCATTTTTATTGCGTTTTTATTAATGCAAGAGATTGCCCAAACCCAAGTTCACTGTTGCTGGTAGGCCAGCGGATTTCATGCCTAGAGCAAGGGATGTCCTAGTGAGATACTTCAGCATGTAAAAATTCCAAGTTTGCTCAAATTAATCTTCTATAGGTATAACGTCCAGGAATTCCAGTACTGTGTTGTTGATTTAATGAGGGGTGAAAAGTATTTGCTCCAGCTTATTGACCAGCTCCCTTACGAGTAAATGAAGGGTATTACTTTTTTTAAACAAAATAAGTAAACATACGACTACATCTACTCACGTATTTCTTATCTTTATCCTAAAGAAAGGGTGTTGTAGCTTCGCAATGAAATAACGCGTCTACAGAAACAAAGTAATTATACTTTATTTCAAATAATTATAATGTTAGTTGAGATTAACAGAGGAAACTTATTTCAAGAAAGGTCATGAGAACTTTGACCCCTGGTATGGTGTCAATACATTTAATCATTTGACTGAAATTCTGGAGGCAATTCAAAGAATCGCGTGCTAATACAATGATCATGAGTTCGAGGTTATCTAAAAATTCTTCAAGGAAATCTTGCAAAATTATCTGATTAAAACCCAAACAGAAATTCCTGAAGTATTACATCATGCATTCGAACCGTAAGATACCTATAATTATTTTCATTTTATTTAGAGCACCTTCTGATATTGTTCCCTTGCAAAGTTAATTATAAACTTTCGAATTAAACTACTAGATCCCATATGATTTGAGGATCAACATGATCAACTCCTTAAGAAGTTAAAAGTTTCCTTAAAGAATTTATAAGAAAGCATCAATTGCAAGCCTCAGGAGATTTGAAGATTCATTAA
>ARYC01002112.1:0-10994 GCA_000711775.1 Oxytricha trifallax
GAATTGATGTACTCTTGGATAAAAAATCGAGACTTGAACCCTTTGAATACCAAAGCGTAATCAAAGTAAGTCGCTTGGAGTTCACCTTTTTAGGGGCTACTGGGCAGCATTCATGAAAGAGCTGGGTATGAATATTAGCAAGATCAAATAGAACTTGGTGAGGCGCTGCTTTTATCAAGTGTTGTTAGCGGCCTTGGAATCGATTTCGCTAAAAGATTTGTGAGCTAGGCGAAAGTGCGAGGTTAATAAGCGGGGCTTGCTAACAAGAATGGCCTAATTTAATTCGATTTTTGCGAGTATTAAATATTATTAAGGAGAGCTTTTTAAGTTGAATTAAGAAAAGTTAATTGAATTTGAAATGAAATCTGCAAGGCTCTTACATTTAATTTATCTCGAATTTCTTGATAATTATTCACGATTTTTATAGGTTGGAATTCGCCATTTTGAAAAGTAGGTACCTTGAAAATGAGAGCAGTTAAGTTAAAATGGCGATTTTTGAGAACTAGGGCTTATAAAAATTAAGGGTTGGGGCTTTAAACTGTGTAAGTTAAATTGCACAAAAATAGAAACTTGAAATTTTAAAAGTAAGGAAAATAGAGCGATTTTCGCAATAATTATAAATAAAAAAGCAAATTAATTAAGAAGTCATAATTAGAAAATGGGGAACTTTGCGAATTTTCCTTATTGAAATCCTTAATTTAATATTCCCTAAATTTTATGCTTTAACTTTGCATTTTTTATTCACTTTGCCTTGAAAAGTGGCCGAAATTAGCAAGAAATGCATTTTTACCATTCATTTTCTTGAAAAATGGGTGAAAAGTGAAAAAAATCAGTCCTTTAAATATTGGGGAAAATGCGAAGCTATTTAAGAGAGACGCAAATTATAATTATTTATAATATTTACAAACAACCAAAACTTTTTCTCAACCTTATTTTCGTTTTTTTAAACAATTTTATCTAGCATGAATTAATACAATTCAAATTCATCTCATGGCAGTTAGGAGAATATCTCCGATGCAATCCAAAATTCGAGATAATAAATCTCATAAATTATAAACTTTGTAGGAGCTGGTTCCTAATAAAACTAAAATTAAGGCAATAATTAATTGCAAAACTACAATAACCAGCCAAATTAATTCTAGTAGAATCTTCCTAGAAATTAATAACAAAATCCTTTGTTAATTTTAAATCCTCCAAACTAAAGTTTTGTACCTTAATAGATGCAGCAAATGCAAAATCAACAAAATCAAGGTTAAAATTAACCAGTAAATTATGACCCTAAAAGGGTATTAGAAATAAATCTAAAACATTTTAAATTTGATGGTGATACTGACCCAAAAAGTGAGCATTCAATCACTTAAAATTCTTTTATTTCCTTTGTAATTGCCAGATTTGCGCCTTCTTTTTTAAAAGAGAACTGTGATGACTATACTTTGTCAAGAATTTAGGGTCCTCTTTATAAGGAAAACACAAAAAGTAGCTTGAACATTTCAAGTTTAAATTGCAAAGGTGAATTTGACAACCTTTAAGAGAAATTTACACTTTTAATAGTTCAGCAATTTAATGCACTTAACTAAGTTATGGGAAAACCTGTTATTATAAGCCACGAAGAAATTCTTCAACATTTGCTTATTTTTTATGAAGAGACTAAAATTATTGAAGATATTTACACCTACAATCATTATATGGACTTTGAAAATTTTTATGGAGCATTACCTGACAAATCTTTTAAGCATTACAGCTTTACTTGTAGTGAAAAATTTTCAAAGTATGAATTTTAGACTGAAAATAGATTCCGATATGGAATACTGCAACTCTTACCAATTATGGGAAAACCCCAATCATTATGTAAGTTTTAAATCGTACTGAAAAAGCATTCATTGTATTCAAGAAAATTCAATAAATTTGGTATGTTTATCTTGATAATGAAAATATGTGTGCTATTAACACTTAAGTTCCCCAAGCTTATTAAATGGAAAAAAATAAAATAGTTTCAATTGGAGAACTCGCATTAATTTAGGACTTCCTTGGACTTGATCATAAAATCTACACTATTTAATCTAATTTCTAGGGAATTAATTAAGACAAAATTCGTATTGCAAACATTATTAGGAACTATAACTAGAAAATCGATTACTAAACTTCACTCGTAAAATGGGATTAATTCCTTGAGCATTCAGTGGAGTGCTCAACAACTTATGGACTCTAGTGCAAAGTGCAAAAATATCCAACTCTAAACTTTAGCCTTGCCAATTATATAAAAAGTGCCTCTCTCGAAAATCATGTCTAATGCAAACCTAGTGGCTCTCAAATTCCAGAAAAATAGCCAAGAAAAAATCAACAAAATCTAAAAATATTCATAAAGACAAGAAGTCAAGAAAATCCAGAAAATCCAAGAATTAGTCTAAGAGAAAATCAAAAGCCAAAAAACACTCAAGTTCAAATTCCGAATCAGATAGTGACACCCATTCAGCTACAGAATATATGAAAGCTGAAAGCTTAATCAATTAATTATAATTTAATATTTAATTTTTAATTTAATAGATTTAAATAAATTCTTCATCTTCATCATCTTCATCTTAATTATTCTTAATTTTCAAAAACTCTAACCATTTAATTAAAATATTTTCAGGTTTCAAATCTCTATGAATAATTTTCAGAATAAACGATAAGTACATTGTTAAAGAGTTAAATTAATAATAAATTAATAATTAATTATAAAATTATAAAAAAAGAGGCAGCATTCAAGCCTACACACTTAAAAGAACAATTTACAGGGGAAACATAATAATAATAAAGTCAAGCTGGCAGTGATAAGGAGTTTTGGGATTTATTCGAGAAGTAAAAATAATTAAAATAATTAAATACGGGAAATATACACGGGGAAATGGCATTTTCGGCATTTAAATATTCAGAATTAAGTCTCAAGGGAATTATAATAACTAGGGGATTGAGAAAATAAAATTATAATAATTAAAAATAAATGAAATCAACTCTGCAAATAAATGCAATTAAATTTAAATCCTTGGATACTCACATTTTGTACAGACATAGACTCTAAATGCTAGAGAAATAAATCAAAAATATTTTTGAAAATATAATACACAGAGACATTAAGCCTGATAATATTTTTACTATACAAATGCACTTTCGAAAAATTATTCACAGAGACATTAAACCAGAAAATATCAATTCAACTCTGCCAGTTTTTTTAATATAAATAATAACAAAATCAAAAATGATAATTAAGATGAAGATGAAGAAGATGAAGAGGAAGACCACTAATTATTTATTTTAATTTAATTTCTTTAAAAAATTTATTTAATTACCCTTGTTTGCATATTGCCTTATAATTAGACTTTCATTTTAATTTAATAATTAATTTAATTTATTCTAAATATTCAAATATGCCTCATTTTTTTCCACATTTTTGATTCAGTAATTAAAAAAGATTTCGGCGACCACATTTCCGATTTTCATTTTGATTTTTTAATTCTTGCTCTACGATTTTCGCTCGATTTAATTTTGCAAAAATCAAGGGCAAAAAGAAAACGCGGTTTTCTGAGAAATTCCAAAATTCGGGAGGTCATGCCCGTCTACTACAAAGTACTTTAATTTTATAATCCACGTTATTTCGTATTAACACATTTAATTAAATTCGTTTACGCACTTATCAAATTCTTATGCACATACGTATTGGGGTTTATATATATATATATATATTATAACGATAGAATTAAAAATTGTTATTTATATTATAAAATTAAAAAAACAATTATAAAGTAGTTATGTAAATTAAGATTAGCTTTATTGAATCATTTTCCATTTTTTTAATTATAAAATAAATGGGATAGTTAATTAATTTATAAAGTTATAACCAAAATTTTGAGGGAATTAAATCACAAAGAATTAAAATGTTTACAGTTTAAATCTTCATTTCTATTATAACGAATATAATAAGGACGATTAAAATATATAAATATTTTTAATTTAAATTTCTAATGATAATCATTATATAAACTCCCATTATCCATAATTTAACTTTTTAAAACAATTAGTTTTAATGCTTTTAAGGTTTGATATCTCTTCTAATAAATTCATTTTGCATATAATTGAAGTTTTGAGTTGTCTTAAATTAACTAACAATCTTACTTCTTTCAATGATTTAAAATAATTTACTAAATAAATAATTAATCAATAGAAAAAAAGGATTATTATGAAATTATATATTATAATAAAAAATGATGTTTTTAGTGGTCTTTAATAGCTTAGAAATCATATGTGATATTTAAGTAGTGTTTGCTTTCACTTAAAATTTATTAATTTTAATTTGGATTAATAGTTTTTTATTAAAAATAATTATAAACAGTTAAATATATCTATAATTTTTAGAGTGGTAAAACCCCATAATATTATTTTTAAATTTTAGCGTATATTTGAAATTTATCATCATATTAAATTAGCATTTATGTTATAAATGACTAATTATTATATCTAGATAAAAATAAATAAATATATATTAGTGATAGCTTAATAATATGATAATTCTTTTAAATATATTTAAAATTAAATTCATGAAGCAAATATTTTGGAAATTATAAGTAATTAATTTAATCAAAAGTTTTATAATAAATTAAGTTATGGGATTTAGCTTGATTGTATTTTTTAATAGTTAAAAATAAAATATAAAATAAATTGGAAATATTATAAAAATTAATTTCTAAAATATAGAGATTTAAGATTTCCATAAATTTAATAAGAATCTATATTTAAATATTTTCTAGATTTACTTTAATAAAGTTGAAAATATGTCCTTTCTTAAAATAATACTAACATTAATAAAAAGAATTAAATATTAATTTGATTATATTTTAAAACTTATTTTTTAAATTTTACAATGCATTATTAATGCTTAACATTATAATTCTAAATTATTAATTAAAACAATTGATAACTGGAACAATATCAATGTGAATAAATCAATATAATTAAATTTTTAAGGTTTCAATCAGTTTAATTAATTTACTATTTCAATTATTTAATATTATTCCTAAGTGATGTTTAATAAATGGATGAACAAATAAAATAAATACAGGATACAAAATGCATAAATATGAAATTTATTAATTTAATAAAAAATTGCTAGTAATATTACTGGTTACAATGGATAAATTATTATATTGGTTTCAAATAGTGTCCTTCGAAGCAGCTGATTGAGGGACTATGATATAACTCCATTTTTCTATATATTTGAGCATTTGAGTACCAGATTTTGTATGTCAATTAACCAACTTTAGTTATAATTATAGTCTGCCTTTAAAAATGATTGTTTCTTAAGTGAAAGGTCTCTTCAAGAAGATTCATAATCTATTGACTTGAGTTGATCCTAATGAGTAGTTGATTGTCATTTCCTAGGTCTTATAGTATGAAATGATTTATTTATTAAATCAATAAATTAATCTTATCAATATTATAATTAGGATAAGATGTAAAAATGTATATAACTATAAGTTATTTATAGTCAGTTTATTATAAAATATTAAAATGTTTAATTTTAAAATGATATTACTGCAAAAAAATAGAAAGATATTAATAAATTTGAAATATTATATTAACTATCATATTTTAAATCTTTATTTATTTAAAATGCGATATATTTTTAAGAAATAAAGCGTCATTAATATTTTACTTATCAAATAGTACAAAAAATCAATTAATTAATTATTCATTTAAAATTCATTAAATAAATTAAATTATATTTCGTTAAATGTTGATATAATAAATATTTTATAATAATTTAATTAAAAATAAATAAAATTAATAAATCTAAAATATTAATATTTTTTAAGGTTTATTACATTTAAAGTTTTAACTTCGAAAGTTATGAAGTCTCATAGTTTTCTTATTAATTTTTGGTGCTATTATTAATAAAAAAAAGAAATCAATAATATAATTAGATTAAATTTATAATTCCTTAAATATTTATATATAAATAAAACTGTAGAAATACTATTCAAATGGGGAAATAATTTAATATTATTATTATATAATTCAAGTTAGTGGCATTAAAAGCTGTCCATATAGAACGATCTTGGGCTTATTCGATAGAAAATTAATATGGAAAAACTTTCCTATTGGAAGTACTATTTAACAAAAATTACAAACTTTAATTTGATGCCTTTAAAATCGATTAAACATGCATTACAATAGTAAAATCAATTCTAATTTGATTTCCCTATCTGAAAAGTACTTTATAGGTATGGAAATAGGGGACTGTGAATAATTCAATTTATTATAATTTAATTAAAATTTAAACTTACAATTTCGAATGTATTCCTAAAATAATAATTGGAATTTTTAAATTAATGAATTAAATCAAACAATAAGGAAGTCCTCTTTATAATCTTGAATAAATTATTCAAATAATTGTGTAGTCTTGTCAGCCATTACAAACAACAAAGCTGATTCACCTGAGCCAGGAGTCATTTTAAACATATAAAACATTTTTTTAATATTCTAATTAATTAATTTTATTTTAAGATTTAAATAGATTATAAAGCTTAATTAAATGAATTTATTAGTTTTATTTGACCCTAATTCGTAGTATTTTAAAAATCAACTTAAAGAAAAGAATAGAATCTCATTAAAATTTCTCTATTAATATACAATTAGTAATTTAAAACTGGAAAATTAGAACTTATAAAATTTATAAATTTTAGTGTTTAATTTCTTCAATGAATTTTTATGCAAAAATTTGTATTTTATTACAAATTTCAAACCCTATTATTGTTGTGGACTCCATTAGATGCATTAAATTCAAAATGCTTATAGAAAATATTGAAAAGATGAATTAAATTCACTAATAATTTTTAAATGATAGAGAAATAATTTGTTTTTTTAAAGTACTTTACTTTTTGTATATTTATATTGATAATAAAATAATGTTATATTAAGTTATGCAAATCAAGTTTTATTATTTAAAAAATAATACAAACATAATAGAGTAAATGATAAGAAATTTTTTAGAAAGCTTAAGAATCCATAAAAACATTTATTCATCCAGAAAATAAAAAAATAAAGTAATCATAACTTTGTTGAAAAATCTGGTAAAATAATAGATTATAAGTTTTAGACTTTAATTAGTCCGTATTTATAGCAAATCTTATCAGAAGGTTTTTTCATTTTAATATTTAAGCCAAGTGGCTCGTTTCTCAAGAGATTTAAATTTTCTCCTAACTCTAATTCCAAATTTTAGAGTTGTTAATAAAAGTTTTTGGCTTGGTTAAATGTGTATATGGCATCTTATACTTATGTGTTGACATCGTTTCTCATTAAATAGTCCCATGTAAATAGAGGGGCATGTATAAATAATATGAGTTTAAATTATGTCCGTTTCTTGATGTAGTGAGAGTGTAGTCATATCCTTTAAGGTAAATCTCTTTCAAGTCTCCGTTTGGGAGATCTTAATTATCCTTGATAAGTAAAACTGATGAAGGAAAAGGAGATGGGATCCATTTATGAATGCTTGTCGTAATACTTCTCACATGAGGAATAGAAAAGTCAGAGATAGTAGCATCTACGATATTTTTAGGTAGATTATTAGAATCATTTAGAGATCCAATTTGGAGAAGTCTTGCATATGGACCACACCAAGCGCCATCAACATGAAGCCAAAAGTTCTTTCCATTTTTATAAAAGTCAAATGAAGTAATAACATTAACAGCTTCTTGTATATTTCAATTCTTAAAAACTAAAGTAATATAATTTAGAAATATTATCGAAAGCACACTCTGCTGTGGTTCCAGCAGTCATTATAAAGACAGCTGGAATCTTATTTTATGCAAAAGGCTCTAAAATGTCTCTCAATTTTTAAGTATCGATAGAACCGTCTTATTTTACAGGCAATCTGTCAGGCCATTCATTTTCTGATTGATTTAAATTAGGAAGTTATAAATTAAGTTTATTCCCCACTTTTCCAAAATGATCCATTTTCAAATAGTATAAGCTTTTCGAAAAAGCTGAATGAGCTTTAGAAGAGTAAAATACAGCGACATTTTCATGGTCTTTAAAAAGTTCTCTTGCAAAATATAAGGCTTGAGTATTGCTCTCTGTTGAACCTGAGGTCATGTAACCCCAGTGTTTTTCTTTGTACTCTGAGGGCAATCTGTAAAAGTCCGCAAAGTATTGAATAACTTATTTCTCAATTTGCCTGGTTAAAAAATAAAGAAATATAATCTTTCGAGTTCTCATTCCATTGTAGTCTGTCCCAGTTTAAAATGAATCTCCATGATTGTTTAAATAATGTCTCAAATATGGACTCATCTTAAATTACTTTGAAAAATGTGGCAATTTTTGAAAATAATTATGTTTATATCTTTTCAAAGTTGTGATGTCTAATTGGAAAACTAAGTTACTAATTTGTCTGCTTATCTAACTCACTTTGCAAATTTAAGTGATATTCATCTATCTTAATTTCCTTTGAATAATTAGAGCTTTAACTTTATTCCCAAAACGATAGATTAGGTGAATTATTATTTAATTGTTATAAATTTCCCTTGGTCAAAATGTACTACTAATTTGAAGAATTCTTAAAGTCTAATATTTTATATTTGACTTTCTCTATTATTTCCTCTAAGTCCTCAATATAGAAATATTAGTTTTATACTTCCAAATCATCAATTTTGGACTTTAATATTTTAAAATTTGAGATTATTTTTATAAAAGGTAATATTTTTTCAAGCAGTAAGATATATAAAATTCCGATTATATATTTAGTATTTAATTTTATTAATACTTTTCTTAATAATTTATGAGCTCAAGTCTGTTAATATACTGTTTATTATTGAAAGTTAAAATTGATTAGTGAAATTCTTAATTCTTGAATATTTAAATAGGGAAAATCAATAAAAAATATATTAAGTTTTTTTTTATTGAATAGGTGAATAAAATATTTTCATTAAATAAATTTAAAATAATTTCATTATAACTCAATTACTAATAATATTTTACAGCTCAAAAATAATGAAAATTAAATATATAATGATATTCAATCATTAGAAGTAAATAACTCAGGTAAAGAGATTAAATAATATGGAACTAATAAATTATTTATTTGTAAAAATGGAGTTTATAAGCAAATTGAGCATGAGAATCATGTTGAAGATTTTTCCACTTTGACTAGGAGCAATTCTTGGAGTTGCTACGATGAGTTCAACAGAATTGATATTGAAGTAAGTACCTACTCATTATACTGTTTATAGGAGAACACTGACAGAAGAGCCTGATCAGTGACCTATGTAGTGAAAACCAAGAAGAAGGCAAGAGATCCTTCAACCGTTGGCGGATGGTGGGGTTCGTACCAGGCTCCTCCAGCTGCATGCCGAAATAGCCACACCCTCGCTGCTTTGTCACTTATCGAAATTCAATCATTACTAAGAATAATTTAATTTGAAATATCAAATTATTTATTTTCAAATTATTACTATTATTTTAATATTAAGGGCATTCATAAGTTCTGAGTGAGAGCTTAGGACTGCTCCACCAATTGCTTTGAATTCATTCTTTTGTTTAATAAATCCAATTTCAAATGCTTTCCAATCAAAACCCCAAAACCCCTTAATGAGGTTTATTATAAGTGCTTTGATTTGTATGGTATAGTTGGGGTTTTATTGGGGTTAGTAGACAAAATGCAGGTTTTATCTTAATTTAATGAATATTTAATGAACTTTAGTTTACTTAAATCATACAAATTTTATATGCTTGTCTTTATTATATCTTTTGAACCTTGTTCTCTCAAGTGGGTCAAGTATGTCATCTAATGTTTACCGAGGATAGTTATAAGCTCTCACGATTATCATCTCTACTATGCTTTTAATTTCTTAGCAGACATGTTCTTACTTTATATGTTTCTGAGCCAAACTTATTGATTATTTTTCATGCTTTATACCAAAGTAAGACATACATTCCATGTCACTTTCTAATATTATTGCTGCTATTGCCCAAACATCCAATTAAACAGAACCATTAGTCCACTTCTCTCTTATTGGGAAGTAACCTGGAGTACCAAGTACCTGTGCTAAAGTGACAATCTCCTATCTTAAAGCTCAATTGAAATCGATAACCACTACTTCTAAAGGGCAGAGATTTAGCTTAACGTTTTCAGGCTTCAAATCTCTATGAACATATCCAAGTTCATGCAACTCCTTAACACCCTGAATCATATCTGAGAGTATATCGTTTAATCATCAGGGTATCTATTGTGATATAGGTAGTCTCTCAGAGTCATCTCAAATTTCTTTAGCCTTAATGCGATGAAACCATAACTTAAAATAACACCATTAGCTTAAGCAAATTCTTGCAGTCTTTTCTTTAGGCCTCTCTAAGTACCATGTATTCACAAGCAAACTCGTTCTAATACTGTTAGTTCTTAATAAGATAACTGAATGGATACACCTTGTATGCATACTCATCAACTACTATGAGCTTTGCTTTTGCAGGCACGTTTATATTCAAGTAGTTTTCAATACAAGTGCTGAGAACAACTGCATTTAATGCAGGTATATTCATAGCCTTCGCTTAGAAGCATGCTAAAATTGTATTACCTGCTGGCTGGTTCATCGATTCATATCGCTTCTGTCTCTTGAGTCTCTCTTGCTGCTCTCTTTATGACTCAAGGGTATTAGATTTTCTTTTAGCTGGCACTAGTTTTTTAGTCTCTTAATCTTCAATCAAGGACTCACTGAGGTGATGCTTTTGCATATGCCTTTTAACTTTAGCTGAGTGAGTATAAAATTTCATGCATGTCGTACACTAATACCTACCATCTACCTTTTCATGCTTGAAATATATCTTGGCTTTGCCAGAGTGTACCTCTTTAAGGTGTCTCTTCAAGCTTTGTTCATTTTAGAAATGATTCTAGCAGTCTTCACATTAATATGTTTTTATCTTTTCGATTGGTTGCTGTTCTTTTAGCTCCTCAACATAATATATTTAAG
>ARYC01002113.1:0-34492 GCA_000711775.1 Oxytricha trifallax
CAAAGTCACTATCTCTTATCTTAAGGCTCTATTGAAATCGATAACTACGATTTCTAAAGGGCAGAGGTTAAGCATAATATTTTCAGGCTTCAAATCTCTATGAACATATCCAAGTTCATGCAACTCCTTGACACCCATAATCATATCTGTAAGAATATCATTTAAGTCATCAGGATATCTATTATGATATAGATAGTCTCTTAAAGTCATTTCAAATTTCTTGAGCCTTAGTGCGATGAAACCATAGCTTAATATAACACCATTTAACTTAAGCAAGTTTTTGCAATCTCTTCTTTAAGCCTCTCTAAGAATCATATATTCGTTAGCAAACTCATTTTAATACTGCTCATTTTTTATGAGATAGCTGAAAGGGTATACCTTGTATACATACTCATCAACTACTATAAGCTTTGCCTTGGTAGGCACACTTATGTGCAAGCAATTTTAAATGCAGCTACTAAGTTCAATTGCATTTAATGCAGGAATACTCATTGCTTTCGCTTGGAAGCATGCTAAAACAGTATGATCTGCAGGCTAGTTCATTGATTCAAAGCGACACTGTCTCTTGAGCTTCTCCTGTAGGTCTCTTTAAGACTCAAGAAATTTTGATTTTCTTTTAGCAGGTACAAATTATTAAGTCTCCTAATCTTAAATCAAGAATTCGCGAAGATGATGTTTTTGCATATGCTTCTTAACCTTTGCTGAGTGAGTGTAAGACTTCATGCATGTTGTGCATTGGTACCTTCCATCCACTTTGTCATGTTTAAAATAGATCTTGGCCTTGCCAGAGTGTACCTCTTTAACGTGCCTCTTCAAGCTAGACTCAGTTGAGAAGAAGTTTTAGCAGTCTTCACATTAAAATGTTTTAATTTTTTCTATTGGTTGCTGATCCTTATCTTCTTCAACCAATTCAACTTATGTTTAAACACCCATCTCAGCACTCTACTTCTTGTTTTAAACTTAAATTTTAAATACCTCAGCTTCAAACTCTAGAGCTCTTAGCTCTAACTCCTTTTCAATATAAATTACTTCTGGTTTCTTGGAGGAGCCAAAGTTGAGCATTGATTGACTCCTAAAAGTGCCGCTCTACGATTTAAGTTGACCGCCATATTTAAATTCAAATTTAAATTTCTATTATAAAGCTCTTAAAACCTCTATAGCAATAGCTGGACTATATAGGAGTTGCAACAGCATTAATGATGGTTTGATCTAAGCTCTAAGACTTCATATTTATACACAGTTAATAACTATAAATTTTCTAATTTTACGCTCAATAATTTTAATTCTGGTACAAACTCAGATAAATTCAGGTTGGTACTGGCACCAATTAAGTTTTGAACCAGATTAGAACTTTTCCATTAAAACTTAATAGATTAAAACTAGGTACTAATTAAGTTTTAGTACAATTAAATTGGTACCAATTAAAATTAAACGGATTTAGTACAAATACTAATTAAATTAAAACAAACTTAGAACTAATTTAATGGAATAAATTCATAAAAATGGAGCTCCAACACTGCAGTTTGTTACACCTTCTGCAAACTTCTCCACATATCTTTAAAGGGTTGACCTCCTATAAGATGCCCATAATTAATAGTAAGTTTTAAACAATAGGATCCAGAAGTCTATAAATTATAATTTGAAATTCATTAATAGGAAGAGGAAAAAAGATGGAATCACTCAATGATCAAATGAAAAGAGTCGAGGCTCAAGAAATGATATCAAGATTCAGAAGCAAAGAAGATCACTATCGATACCTAACTTTACATGGTAAGATAACTTGATGACTATTAACATATTATACAGTTGGTTCATTCCTTCCAACGATGGAAGGTAAAAAAATTTCATTCTTGAAAGCAATACTTTGTGAGGAGAAGAAAGCTTTTAAAAATAAAGACATTAAAATAATAGAAATTCCCAACTAACCTGAGATTTCAGTCACTAATCTTAATAAGGATGCCATGTAAGATAAGGAAGTGGTAGTTTACCTTCCTACCAAGAAACAACTATCTAATAAACTACCAGAAAGGAAATTCTTCTTTGGTGTTCTTGATACAATAAAAGAGGAGTATCTCAGAAAAATAATTGAAAAAGCACATAAGAAAAGATATTCTATCTCGCCTGAAGACTAGAAAAAGCAAGGCATTCTAATAAGCTCAACTTGGCTAGAGGAACTTAAGAAGCATCCTTATCTTTCAAGTAAGCTTTGACATAACTTTGTAGGAAAACCTGGCACAGGCATATATCTTATGAAAGAGCATGCAAAGGTTAACAGAGAAAGAAAGTCACAGACAATTTATGAGGTGAGCAAGAGGCTTTATAAAGATGTAAAACCAGATGAAATGAACATAGATGCAGGAGCTGGCACTAAGAGAAGAAATATGGGCCCAAGCAAGCCATAAGAAAAGGAGAAGAAAGAGAACCCAAACCCCTTTATGGGCAAATTTAATATGTAAATATATTCATTCGTTTAAATCTAAAACTTTTTATAACATTCATTCTTCCCTCTCTCGCACAAACTGTTGTCTTATCTACGATCACTCTCTTACAGCTGCTTTGAATTAAGTCTACTGTATCGATGGGCAAGCCATGCATAAGATGATACAACAGCAGCTTCTTGTAGTGAGTCTTGATTTAACTCCAGTAGAATTCAATCCCATTAAATTATGGGCAATAAGGAACGTTGTATACAGGAGTAATGTTTAACTCTTCATAAGCTCTCTTAGACCCCTTAGTCTTATGAACTGAGAGGTTATCAACAAACAGCATGATCTCTTGGTTACTAAACATCTATCTGAGCTTATGTAGGAACTCTATATACTACTCTCGCTTAATAGAGCGAGGGTGAATAACATAACTCTCTAAGCCTGAATCTTCACTTATACCAGCTAAAATTGCATGGGTGACTACCTTCACCTTTTAATCAGAGACTTCTATATACTTCTTATACCAAGACTTATTAATAAAGGTGTTGAAGGTAAACACAGCTTCATCAGCGTGTATGAACTTGATGTTATTAGTAATAGCACTCTGCATTTAATCATATATATAGTTTAAATTATTACTATAAAATGGCACTGTAAAATCAATCAATCTCTTCACTCTGTTGACAGTCTTGAAAGTAATACCATTTCTTCTATAAATATTGGCTATAGTCTAAGGAGAGATACGCATGTCAGGAAACCTGCGATGAAACATCACAGCTCGCTAGTCTAATGGAAAGTGTGCCTAATACTTCAAAGTCTTAGAGTCACAGAGGAAGTCAATATGAGCCTGAGAGAACTTTTATTTTCTTGCAGGATGCGTTCAAGTACCAGAATTAAAATGCTAAACAGCTAGCAAGCAGTGATACCTAACAGTTGAGGCACTCTTGCGTAATAACTTTGCTATTGCTGCATAATTTAGTACAGGTTTGGCTTAGTCTATATTAATACTTGTACCATACCTAAGCTTAAGCAGTAAATCTAAATATTACTCATCATAAATAGACCCTAAATTTCGCTAATTTCTATTTCTCATTTTGCAAATTGGCCTAATTTCTCAACTAACCCCAATAAGACCCCAACTATACCCTACAAATCAAAGCACTTATAAACCTCACTAAGGGGTTTTGGGGTTTTGAATGCCTAAAGTTTAAAAGTGAAGCAAAATAAAAATTGCTTTATAATAAAGCAAACCTTTTTGGAAGCACATTCAACTATAGATAATATACAAAACTGGATTGAAATTATTTCTGATTCAAGAAACTGAATGCAATTAAAAGTTATTATCTAAACATAAAGCTTAAAACTGCCAAATCAAAAATTAGATAATAATGATAATGATGAAAAAATCAAGTTTTATAATAAAATGTTGTGGTATATGCTTTAAAAGAGTTTTCTCAGTATACTTAAGAAAGGGTATTAATACTTTATAGAATCTGATGATAAACTAGTGTTGAACAATTTTACAATAAAATAAGATTCAATCAAATGTTATTTCAACTTAAATATATCTTATCCTACTCTAGCTTGATTAAAATCAAAGAGCTTTTATTTAATAAATTTTTAATACTTTTAGTTAATGAGTTTGAAATTCAGGAAAATTGAGTTACATTTCATTCCTAGTTAACTAATTATAATCTTTAAAAAATCACGAGGTTTACTAATTGGATGTAAATTCTGGGCAACCAAACTTCACTCTTTCAAGATAATATCACTTTAAAAATTAATGGCTTGATTTTGATAGTTCAGGATTTCATAAAAGTTGAGGTTTTAAAGAGTATTTTCATTAAAAAACTAATTAATCACTGAGCACAAAAGTCAATAATAGAATTTTTGTAGTAAATACTTATGGCTGGAGAGAAGTATTAGGCTCAATCATCTAAATGTAATTTGTCAAAGAAATAAGACCCAATATAGTTGTTACTTTGTAAAAGCAAAGTCAAGGGTTGAAAGGTAATGATATCTCTGAAGAAATGAAGTTGATTTATAATATTTTTTTCTATACCTAGACATCAATAATGATATTTCAAGGGTCTGTAAAATTCAAAAAGCTCCGTTTAAATAATTGGAAAAATGATATATTCATTAACTGAGAAATTAAAATCCAGGTACTTACTAAAGCAAAACTTAATTGATATTTAGACTAAATAAACAATTTCATCTATTAAAAATCATATGAAAAATAGCGATTTTATCATATCTAAAACATAATATTAAAGAATAAGTTCAATAAAACCATTACAAGTCTAATTTGTTAAAACTGTCTTTATATTAGAAGATGAAAACTTTAACTATATCAGCTTAATTTAAGTTTTAAGATCATTTAATGGGCATATTGTTGCTATTATTAATATTAATGAAGCGCCTAAGTTATAAATTAACAGTATTTTCTGATAAAAATGTTTTTAAAACAGGACTCCATGTTATTACTTAGAATAACTTACTTGATATTTCTTAGGTTGATTTAAACACAATTTTGATATTAGATGAGAGTGTTTTCAGAATTTCATAATCAAGCATAATCTAAGAAGACTTCTAAGAAATTTTCACTCAATAGGAAGTTACAAAGCAAGTTTCTGGAATGTTTGAAAATAGCTCTATCTTTGATTTACAATATTTCCAAACTATCTCAGGCGTATTATTGAACTATGATTTTATGTTCATCTTAAATTAAAACAAGTTTTTGCTTGCTTAAAAATTCAAATTATTTGAAGGAATAAATTGAATTAGTTATAATTTAAATTAATAATTTATTTTGAGAATTTTATTTCATGTTAGAAAACATGTAAATTATTAATGCTTTTATTAGCCTACTTACTTGAATAAACATATGGTCAAATTATTTAAATTATTCATCCACTTATTTAAAAAAATATAATCATTTTCCATTCTAGTTATCAGAATATATTCACTTGTCATAAAGAGAAATAGCGAGTTCGTCATTTGGATGATCCTTTATAAGGTTGATTTACTAGTATTAAATGAGATCTTCTTTTGTAAGTCTAAGATCTTTCATAAGCTTTGAGTAGGGTTCTACTTAGAAACTTTGAATTTAAACGAAAGTTTAGTATTTGTTTGAGTCAAAAGAAGTCTGGCTTGAGAACTTCCCTCGCAATCGTTTCTGATTATATTCTTTTAAATTTGAGATACTTCGATGTAAATTTTTTGAACGACATTATTTTTTTACTCTTTCAGCTTCGACTCTTAAAATATCTTGCTTTGTAACCTTTGTGATTTAGAATGACATTTAATATGGATCTTGCAAATCAATTGATGTCATATGGAAGAATACTACCTCAAAATTATGGTCCTTCTATAGTTTTTATCAGGAATTTCATTTATCTTTCCAGAAATATCATAGCGTATATTGAAGAAATCTATTGCTTTGTACCTAGTACTTACATCCGATATCGAATCTAATGCTTCTGAGAAGAATGGTTTAATATTTTCGCCAAATTGAAAAAGATATAGTAAATTTTATCATGAAATCACTCTTTATTAAAAACTGATCTCTAAGTCTAATTTGAGTTCATCTTTAATTGTGGAATTAGTCAAGTGAAGAGTTGCATATTAGTTTTTTGAGAATTAAACTGTGGCTAATTTAACCTAGTAGGGAATAAAGTTATACCCTAATCCAACGAAATGGAAGCATGGATTGGAAGTTATGTTCTCTACAGACTTAAAGATTCTTTAATAGTAAAGCCCTTCTTGGTTATAATTCAAACTATGAAATAAGAAAGCTAGGAAAAGAACGAGAACAATCAGTCCAAAAGTAATTGAGCAAATTAAAAGATCTTTTTTCATTTGAATTTAAATCAATAGACTTCATAATATCAAACAGATTCCATTTGTGAAGCAAATTTTGTATCTTCAAAACAAAATATATAAAAGTTTGGAATTAAATAGTATTTAAAAATGGAAAATAAACTGCCATTATAATAATAATCAAATGTAGATCTTAAAAAGCTTTTCTAGCTCAGTGTAACAAGCTCTCATGCTAAAATTTATGTAAATTTTAATCCAAATTATTTGTAAATAAATTAGATTATTTGCTTTTAAAAGATAATTAAATAATTAAGGATAAATCAAAATAGAATTAAGCTATATAAAATGAGAAACAGAATAGTGATTATGATGATTTGCTAGATTATTCTGATTTAATTATTCCCTCTTTAGAAGTACTAAATTTTTCAATAGTTTTATCTCTTATAAAATTTACCGATTAAAAGTATATTAGATAAAAGATTGGTTCAAGGAAAAATATTAGCCACTTAATTGAAAAGTTTAATAGAGTTAGATCCTACTTGAAATGAAAATTTACTATTATTATTTAAAGAAATGAAACTTAATTGTTATAGAAGGACATAAATAATACTTCAAGAGTCTAGAGAGTGAAAATAGTGAGATATACAATGGATTTAGTGATTGTTTTGGCACTAATTAGATTGAGATAATGAAACACAATAGCTTATTAGAATCAGTAAACATAATGAAGTAATTGGAAAATGGGAACTTAAAGCTGCCGTAAATTTATAATAAAAACCATATGTCAACACACTAATTATCAGAAAAATATTATTATATCCCGAGTAAATAAGATTATTAAAACATGTGAATTAATGAACAAAAGAAGAAGGCTGAATTTATTGTAAATATCACATTTAATAGCTAAATATACAGTGTTAAAGAAACTGGGTTTTAGTGGTTATGGAGTAATATCACTCTTGAAAACTTTGCCTAAAAAATATAATATATTTTTATTCTTTGTAATTAATATTGATATTTAAATAAATTTAAACTTCTAACAAATTTATTTTCAATTAATGTAAAATGTGTAGACACAGTTCAGATCTAAACATTAAATAAAAATAAGGATATTGAATTTTTTCTAATCCAAAATCAAATTTATTGCTCATCTAAAATCATTAAAGCGTTTTAGAAATATTAAGTGAAAATCAAGATGAAAATGAAGTACCATACCTAATCAATTCAGCAAAAACTAAAATTTATGATTTGACTTTCAAAATTGGTTCCTACTGAAATAAAATTATTTAATTTTAGCTTCCCTTCTTTATTAATACATTAGCAAAATTTATATCACATTTTCATCTCTAACAGTATGCATTTAGCGAATCAATCTTAAGATTAATATATTCTATAAAACTCAGAGTAAATTTTAGGTATTATTTAAACTTTATAGAGCAAGAAGACAAGTTTGTGAATTATGCGATATTAATTTGCAATTATGAGAGTAATATATCATGGTTAGGTGCATGGGTCTGATAATCAACATTAAGCTGCTTTTGAATTCTTAAATTTCTATCCAAATTTTATTATCTGCAGAAGACTTATAACTTTGATATTTAATTTTTATATATTCTATTGTTATTGTAGCATTATAGAGAATAATGTAAATTAATTGGAGTAATTTGCTTGAATAATAATACTCTTATTAATAAAAAATAATATTTTCAAAAAATTTTATCTTTTATATCTATTATTTTTTTCATATTTAACTTATCATTCAAAAATTAAATAAAACTTTTTCTTTTTGTTATAATAAATAAATTATGATTTTAATAGGAGTTTTCTACTTCACGACTGCCACGTCACGGAATTTGCCACGTCAACTCACTCAGATACGTCTACGTCACGACTAAGATTGATGGTTTGATTTTAGTATTAAACAGTGATATGTTAAATTTATTTGATTTTAAATCATTCATCATAATCATGATTTTAATAAATTTTGATAAATGGAATTATAAAAAAAAATACTCTATTAATTATAAAAAATCAATAATGGAACAAATCATAAACAATAATAGATTATATTACTTATGATTAAATTAATTATCTAACAATTAGTTAAAATTGAATAAATTATCTAACAATAAGTTAAAATTGAATAAATAAATACTTCTAAATATCATTAATAATATAAATAATGCTAAATCCTTAATAAATAGAAAGTTTTTGGGAAGTATTAGATTTATTATGAATTGATTGAAATGACATTAATTAAATAAATATATGAATGACTACATGATAAAACCCCAAGAGTAATTTTTTTAAGCAATCGTGGGTTGTTAAAATTAATATGCATTCATGACTTAATATATAATTAGAAAAAGTGAAAACCCATTTGAGAGATTGGAAAAATCAGTGGAAAGTGATTTATAAAACCCTTAATTTAAACTATTAAACGATTAAATACTTAAAATTACAAAACATGGCAGACTTTGTTGCAGTCGAGTCTTTCAGCGAATACTGAGCTAGCGGGGCGAACTTAAGGTCATTTTGTAGCCCTTCGAAATCTATGAGGAATTTGGGTGCTCGGGGCACACAGCACACGCCCTGGCGAAAGTTGCGCTTGATGTAGTATTTGCAGTCTCCCGGTCTACTAATAAATCACTACTCTCACTCAAGACAACTGCATCAGGGAATGCCCAGTCTCTCATGCGAAGAAAGACCAGTCTGGAGATGTCATCGCCTGGAAGAAAGATCTGCTCTTGAGCATTGGCCTTGAGGAATTGTGATACTGGGCGCGGGGATCAAGCAATGGGTACTGAGTGGCATGGGGGGCCTACCTATAGGCAAGCAGGGAGGCATTCAGCTGCTCCACGAGTTGAGTAGAGGAGTGCTCGGACATCGGGACCTCGTCATGAATCGACAATGGCTGCTCGACTAGGGGCTGCGCAAGACCTGTGCATTCTTTGATGGCTTGGCCTCAGGAGGAGCGCTAGTGGTAGCAATTGCAGTGGATTAGTGCTCTGTCTACTCATCAGAGCTGTTGGACCCCCTTCTCCAGGGGGCTTTTAACGCCCTTTTCCTGTAGAGCCTCAGGATTCTAAATCAGGCATGGGGTGGAAATATTGCTTGGGCTTAAGAGGAAAAGGTTAGTGATCCAGAGGAAATCTCTAAATAAATTCTTAATAGCCTTTGAAGAAATCTGCAACTCATGTTAGAGAAAATCTAGGTTGCCCTCGTAGTCTGAAACTGTGCTTGTGTATAATAACTTCGCGCAACTCCCTGGCCAAAGAAGGGGGTCCAACAGCTCTGATGAGTAGACAGAGCACTTATCCACTGCAATTGCTACCACTAGCGCTCCTCCTGAGGCCAAGCCATCAAAGAATGCACAGGTCTTGCGCAGCCCCTAGTCGAGCAGCCATTGTCGATTCATGACGAGGTCCCGATGTCCGAGCACTCCTCTACTCAACTCGTGGAGCAGCTGAATGCCTCCCTGCTTGCCTATAGGTAGGCCCCCCATGCCACTCAGTACCCATTGCTTGATCCCCGCGCCCAGTATCACAATTCCTCAAGGCCAATGCTCAAGAGCAGATCTTTCTTCCAGGCGATGACATCTCCAGACTGGTCTTTCTTCGCATGAGAGACTGGGCATTCCCTGATGCAGTTGTCTTGAGTGAGAGTAGTGATTTATTAGTAGACCGGGAGACTGCAAATACTACATCAAGCGCAACTTTCGCCAGGGCGTGTGCTGTGTGCCCCGAGCACCCAAATTCCTCATAGATTTCGAAGGGCTACAAAATGACCTTAAGTTCGCCCCGCTAGCTCAGTATTCGCTGAAAGACTCGACTGCAACAAAGTCTGCCATGTTTTGTAATTTTAAGTATTTAATCGTTTAATAGTTTAAATTAAGGGTTTTATAAATCACTTTCCACTGATTTTTCCAATCTCTCAAATGGGTTTTCACTTTTTCTAATTATATATTAAGTCATGAATGCATATTAATTTTAACAACCCACGATTGCTTAAAAAAATTACTCTTGGGGTTTTAATTATATTTCATGATGAAATTTATAATTTGGTTTGTTTAACGAAATATTATTAATTATAATTCTAAATTTTACTTAAATTTTATATATTAATTAATCTTAATGATAAATTTAAAATTCTTAATCTTGTAAATAAGTTAAAGAAGATATAAAACTAGGAATCATTTTTAATTTTCATATTGATAGTTTGTTTGAGCTTCATAATAACCATCATTCTATTTACTTGGAAAAAAAATATAATTTAACAAATATTCATTTTAAATGAAACATTAATAATTCTAAAGTAGCTTCTAAATTATTTATGCATTCTAAAAGAAAATAAAAGATAACAAAAAACTAATTTAATTATGTTAGATCATTAAATAAGAATTTGGGAACTTGACTTTGTTATATTTAAATAATTTGGCAATCGATTTAATTTTTAATAATTAAAATATTTTTGTGTTTCTTTTTAATTGATACGCTTAGATAAGTCAAAATTTCTACTAAACTAATATAAGGACAAGACTGCTAACAAAACGAACATAGTATAATGTCACTTCCATATTTTGGAATTCAAAAGATGCTCTTCCTTGCATGCATGCTGGAACTCTATAATTTTCTTTCAAACAATGTTAAGACCATTACTTATTCTATTAGTTAATAAATCACTCAGCTTGGGAACCCAAATTTAATTATAAGGAATATTAGAGGACCCATATATAAGTTTTGAGAACAAATAACTCTACAGATTACTCAACTAAATTAGGATAGATCATGGGCTGATATTGCAAATATTTTATATCTAGATCAGCCATTTAGAGTAAACTTTTCATATAGTATCTCAAAATTAGATATGATAAAAGGTGGAACTTCTGAATTATTATAGATCCTTGAGAATTTCATGACTAAGTATCCAGTATATCAAATGAAACAAAATGACAGAAAATTTACATAACTGGGGAGAGTTATTCAGGAAAGTATATACCCTTGTTTGCTTCATATATTAACTAAAATAACAAAACACTTCAATAAATTAATATTTATTTGTGAGGGTTATTTATAGCCAACCCTTATTTTGCATTTTTGATAAACAGTAGAAGATCTATCATTTGGACTAAGCTATAAAGTTAATAGATTAGTAAAATCTTGATAAAGTAGAGAGCTTTGATAAAGAAATGTGAATAATATATCTCAACAAAGTGGTCAGATGCTCCCTTGTTTGTGATAGACCTATAAAATTTATCAATAATTTAGAAGGAGGAGTGCTTAAATATGATTTTAGACAATTTTACTCAGAGGGGAGTCCAGTTGAATAAGCTCTTTATGAATTTATATGTAATTCTACAAAAATATAGTATATTTATAAGGCAATTCACATTAATAAAGTACTAAAGTTCCTATTTATGAACTATCTTCAGATAAAAGTTCAGATGTTTATGAATATGAGATTCTTAATGATTGCATTCAAATTATAGGCGAAGTTATAGAAGATGGTATTCCAGTTTAAGTATATTTTTTCAGTTTTTTGATAATTTTTTTAAATTAATTTTTATTATATTTGCGAGAGAATGGGATCAAGGATGTCGACCATCGATGTATGATATTTGGATAAGCAAATAAAATAATTAAAAACTCCTGAAATAAACTATAAGAAAAGGCGAGATAAATATTTTTTAAAGGACTCTAATAACAATCTATTAGATGGAGGATATTACAGATTACATTAATTTTAGAAGTTTTATTACTTAAGAGTCCTTAAGTCTGGTCACTTCGTTCCAACAAAACAGCTTTTAGTAACAAAACAATTCATCACTGATTTTATGAAAAGCAATCAGTTAATTTGTCATCAATATTATCAAAATAACTGCAACAAAGCAGCAATTAAATGCTTTAACAAGAATAATTGCTAAGGAAGTGACTTATGTGATAATTGAAAATAAGGGATACTCTCAGGGCTATGAAGGAACTGATTGCTCTTAAAATAGCAATTATTTGAAAAATGACTTCTATAAAGCATATTAAACTAATGGTACGTAGTGGATGTACTTTTAAGTAAATGGAACAAAAATCACTGCTGATTATTATATTTAACTTAATTATCTTACAAATTCCCATTAGGGTATAATCTTAAATATAAGATTTAATTATTGAGGAAATAAAAATAAGGAATAACATAACTAAAAATCTCGACTTTAATTACAATTTGCCTCTTAAAAATAAAAATTACTTCAAATTATGAAATGATGAGATTAAGTTGATTGGGAATGAATTTAAAGTTTTTGCTAAAATAAGCGGAATCAACAATTATATGAATAAATTCAATTTAATAAATTGTCATTCTAGTTTTAATTCAAATAGCAGTTGTGAGATAATGATTGAGTTTAATCAAATTTCTAAATTTTTATTAAGTTTTTTAATGAAACTTAATGGTTTAATTAGGAATTGTCTTTTCAATTTAAAATTAATAATTATAAGAAATGTTAAGATTTGCTGACTAAGGGGCATAGATTGAGAAAAAGGAGAAGGCCTCTTAAAACAAAAATCTCGAGTTCTTAATGTCTAAAAAAGATCTAATATTTTTGGAGATGAAAATTATTTCTCATTAAAGAAGAAACTGTCAAAAATAAATGTAATAGGAAATTAGTCCAAACCTTAAAGAGGTATCGTTTAAGCTTCTATTACCAAATATTGTTTTGAAAGTATAATTCAAATTTTAAAATGGAAACCTTACGCAATAATTTTAGTCAAGCAGAGCACTGATGAAATGCAAATATTGAGGATTGAACTATAAGCATAGTTTGTAAATTCAAAACCCCAAAACCCTTTCAGTAGTTTGATTGAGTTTTTGATTGATAAAAGTAGACTATTAGTGCATACTTTATTAGGGTTTTAATAGGGTTTATGTAGGGGTTTAATGTTTAAATATTAGTAATTTAAGTGAGTATATGCGAGGTTTGGGGTCAGTTTATGACAGTGACTATATAGATTTATTGTTTAAGTTGCGATATGGATGTGATGAATATAGTGAATAACTCAAGCCTGTTCTAAATTATACGTCTATAGCAAGGCTCCTCCATAAATCTCCAGAAACTGTGAGGTCTCACTGTCTATTAGCATTGAATTTAAAGAGATATCATCTTAATTCTAAGCCTAAGAGACCCTCAAAATTTTAGCAGCATCATATTGAATATCTTATAATGATGAGACTCTTAAATACTGGGCTCATTTCTCTCTAGCCTAGAGGGCTGTGATATTTCATCGCCAATTTCCTGAGCTTCACATATCTGCTTAATCGATAACTAACATATATAAAAAGAACGGAATATCTTACAAGAGACAGTCAATCGCATTAAGAGAGTGATTGACTTTAATGTTCCATTTTATAAGGATAATTTAAATTATATATTTGATTAAATGCAGAGGACTTAAGAGCATAATATAAAGTTCATACACGCTGATGAAGCTGTATTAACATTCAATACCTTTATATCAAAGCTCTTGGTACAAGAGGTATAGTAATATAGAAGTTTATGACTAAAAGGTTAAGGTATAAACTCATGCTATTCTTGGAGGAATAAGTGAAGATAGTGGCCTCGAGACTTATGTTATTCACCCTCGTTCTATAAAGACTGAATAATATATTAAGTTCTTGCAATAACTCAGAGATAAGTACGCTGACTAAGAGATTATTCTATTCGTTGATAACTTGTCAGTTCATAAAACTAAAGACTCAAGGAAGGAATATGAAAGGCTAAATATAACACCTGTATTTAATGTTCCTTACAGCCCTTAGTTCAATGGAATTGAATTATATTGGGGATTATTAAAAGGTCATTATAAAAAATTGCTGCTCTACCATCTGATGCATGATTTAAAGATAAATAAAGTCGATTTTATTAAGAGTGCTGCTAAAATAGTCAGCGATGATAAAGCTAAAGTGTGCGCAAGAGAAGGGATATTTTGTGTATATAAATAAGTTTTAGATTTAAGCGAATGAAAAAGTTCACATATTAAATTTGCCCGTAAAGGGATTTGGCTTCTCTTTCTTTTCTTCCTCTTAAAGGCTTGCTTGGGCCCATGTTTCTTCTCTTAGTGCCAGCTCCTGCATTTATGTTCATCTCTCCTGGCTTTTGTAAATATTTGAAGAGCCTCTTACTCAATTCATGTTTTACTTGAGACTTTCTCTCTCTGTTTAATTTGCTTCGCTCTTTCATCAAGTATAAAGGAGACAAGGTTTTTCTATAAAGTTAGAAGACTAAGCTAACTTGAGATGAAAGGATGCTTTTAAAGTTCCTACAGCCAGGTATCACTTATTTTAATACCTTGCTTCTCTTTTTCTTCAGGAGAGATGCTGTATCGTTTCTTGTGAGCTTCTTAAATAACTTCATTTAAGTAATCAGGTTTATGAGTTGCAAGAACACCAAAGAAGAAGTTTCTCTCTGGCAACTTATTTGAGAGCTTTAGCTTTGATGGAATGTAGATAGCTAAATATGGATCACTCATAGCATCGTCATATAGGTTTGTCACTAATATTTCAGGGTAGTTAGGTATCTCTATCATCCTAATTTCATGAGACTTAAAAGCTTTTTTCTCTTCACTAAGTAAGGCTTTTAAGAATGAGATTTTAGTTCCTTCCTGGGTTGGCAAGAACAATCCAACTATAATGGATTTATTAATCTTACTTAAGAACTACCTTGCTATACCAAATATCTATAAAGGTCCTCATTACTTCGAAAATTTCCTATTAAATCTTGAGATTAAATTCTCTTCATTGCATCATTTAGGTCGAATTTGATGAAAAATCGAAATATTGAATATTCAAAGAAATCAACAAGTCAAATAGTGAAATATAATATAGAATTTTATTCTTATAATTTTTAATTAAAATGATTTTAAATGTGGTAACTAAATGGAGTGGAGGGCAGTAAAAAGCTTGCAGAGTCAGATCAGGTTGAGGATTTGACGTTAACGCCGCAAGTTTTGTTGGGGTCTTCTGATTTTTGATTGTTTTTTCAATGGTGTGATTTATTATTAATTTAAAACATGCGGAGTCAGTCGCGAAATTTTATTTTTTTTGCGACTCACTCCGCTTAATATTATCTCTTTAAAAATATGTTCTCCTTATTTTTCGTTTTACATATACTTTTTATTGAATGCTTTCTACACGAAAAGAGAATGTTATTTTATAAAATCATAAAATTACTATACAAAGCAACATGATTTAAAGGTTTTATTAATAGATAATATGATTTTAGCATTTCAAAAACTGAAATGCATCTTCGTGTAGAAAGCATTCAATAAAAAGTATATGTGTAAAACGAAAAATAAGGAGAATATATTTTTAAAGAGATAATATTAAGCGGAGTGAGTCGCAAAAAAAATAAAATTTCGCGACTGACTCCGCATGTTTTAAATTAATAATAAATCACACCATTGAAAAAACAATCAAAAATCAGAAGACCCCAACAAAACTTGCGGCGTTAACGTCAAATCCTCAACCTGATCTGACTCTGCAAGCTTTTTACTGCCCTCCACTCCATTTAGTTACCACATTTAAAATCATTTTAATTAAAAATTATAAGAATAAAATTCTAATTATATTTCACTATTTGACTTGTTGATTTCTTTGAATATTCAATATTTCGATTTTTCATCAAATTCGACCAAATTCATAGACTCCATCTTGCTTCCTCTTTCTAGAAATGTTAATAAGCGAGACCTGGCTCGCAGAGCTTAAGAAGCATCCTTACCTCTCTAGTAAGCTTTGATTGATAACCTTGTAGGGAAACCTGGAACTGGTATACTCCTAATGAAAGAGCATGCTAAGGTTCACAGAGAGAGAAAGTCATAGACTATTCATGAAGTGAGCAAGAGACTTTATAAAGATGTTTAAAAGCCAGATGAAATGAACATAGATGCAGGAGCTGGCACAAAGAGAAGAAATATGGGCCCAAGCAAGCCATAAGAAGAGGAGAAGAAAGAAAAGACAAACCCCTTTATGGGTTAGTTTAATATGTGAACTTATTCATTCATTTAAATCTAAAACTTATTTATAAACATTCATTCTTCCTTCTCTCGCACAAACTGTTGTCTTATCTATGCTTACTCTCTTGCAGCTACTCTGAATCAAGTCTACTGTATCTATAGGCAAGTCATGCATTAGGTGATATAGCAGCAGTTTCTTGTAGTAGGTCTTGATTTTACTCCAGTAGAATTCAATTCCATTAAATTAAGGGCTGTAAGGAACATTGTATACAGGACTAATGTTTAATTCTTCATAAGCTTTCTTAGACTCCTTAGTCTTATGAACTGAGAGGTTGTCAACAAACAGGATGATCTCTTAATCGTTGTATTTATCTCTCAGCTTATGTAGGAACTCTATGTACTACTCTCGCTGAATAGAGCGAGGATGAATAACATAACTTTCTAAGCCAGAGTCTTCACTAATACCTGCTAAAATTGCATGGGTTACAACCTTTACTTTCTAATCGTAGACTTCTATATTATCATACTTCTTATACCAAGACTTATTAATAAAGGTGTTGAAGGTAAACACAGCTTCATCAGCGTGTATGAACTTGATGTTATTAGTAATAGCTCTCTGCATTTAATCATATATATATAGTTTAAATTATTACTATAAAATGGCACTGTAAAATCAATCACTCTCTTCACTCTGTTGACAGTCTTGAAAGTAATACCATTTCTTCTATAAATGTTGGCTATAGTTTAAGGAGAGATACGCATGTCAGGAAACTTACGATGAAACATTACAGCTCGCTAGTCTAGTGGAAAGTGTGCCCAATACTTTAAAGTCTTCGAGTCGCAGAGGTAGTCAATATGATGCTGTGAAATTTTTATTTTCTTGCAGGATGCTTTCAAGTGCCTGAAGTATAATGCTAAACAGGCAACAAGCAATGATACCTAACTGTTGAGGCACTCTTGCGCAGGAGCTTTGCTATTGCAGCATTTTTCTT
The DNA here is from genome assembly GCA_000711775.1 of Oxytricha trifallax. Classification (NCBI taxonomy): domain Eukaryota; phylum Ciliophora; class Spirotrichea; order Sporadotrichida; family Oxytrichidae; genus Oxytricha; species Oxytricha trifallax. Next base: position 17,239 of record ARYC01002113.1, read on the forward strand.
TACTGATTTGACTTAGTCTATATTAATACTTGTACCATACCTAAGCTTAAGCAGTAAATCTAAATATTACTCATCATAAATAGACCCTAAATTTCGCTAATTTCTATTTCTCATTTTGCAAATTGGCCTAATTTCTCTACTAACCCCAATAAGACCCCAACTATACCCTACAAATCAAAGCACTTATAAACCTCACTAAGGGGTTTTGGGGTTTTGAGTATATTAAGTTCTTAGAGCAGATGAGAGAGAAGTACCCTGAATAATAGATTATACAACTCGTTGATAATCTTTCTGTTCATAAGACTAAAGAAACAAGGAAGAGTTATGAACAACTCAGAATAACGCCAGTCTTCAACGTACCTTACAGTCCATAGTTTAATGGTATTGAGTTCTACTGGGGAATATTAAAAGGTCATTACAAGAAACTGCTGCTATGCCACTTGATGCATGACCTATCTATATATTCAGTAGACTTTATTAAAAGCTCAGCGAAGAGAGTAGATAATTAATTGATTTAAAAGTGTGCAAAAGAAGGGAGAGTGAATGTAAATAAATAAGTTTTGTAGTTAATATAAGTTAATGAATATATAAGTCACATTTAAAATTCTTAAGAGGGAGCTGTCTTCTCTTTCTTTTCTTCTACTTCTTGCTTCACTCCTCCTAAGTTTCTTCTCTTGAATCCTCTTTGCTTCTAAATCTTTGAATCAATTCTTGTGCTTGAACTCTTTTCATTACATCATTCATTGACTCCATCTTGTTTACAGATCTAAGAAATGATATTAAAATTTAAGTTTATTGATTTCAATTATATACCTCTGAAAAACTTACTATTAAATATGGGCATCCTATAGGAGCCAACCTCTAAGAAGGATATAGAGAAGGTTTTGAGAACTGGTTTCAAACTTTAGAGATTAATATCAATTTCTACTGTTATAGTTCCATATTTTTAAATTTAAATTGGTACGTACTTAATTATGAGCAGCTCTTAAAATGCTAGTACTTAATTAGTAGCACCCTAATTTTAATCATAAAATCACAAAATACCTCCTAAAGCAGTACGTACTTAATTAGGTGCACCTCCTAAATCGGTACTTACTATAATTAACTTATTATTGAAAGTAAAAATGGTTACTTCCTCACCCATATTTAGAGCTGGATCGTCTCTTAACACTCATAATTCTTCGCTGATATTCTAAAAACCTCCCTTAAAACTTATAGGGTTACAAAGCGTTTCTATGAGCTCTGAGTTATAGAGGCAGTTTTATAATTTTAAATTCAAATTTAAATATGAGCGCTAACATTTTAAGAAAAACAACAGCACTTCCATCAAACTAAATGAGACTTACCTTTGGCGTCAATAAAAAGTGTGATAGCTGTGAGATGAACTCTCATAAGGAACTACCAGAGCTATCACTTGAGGTCTCTGTTATTAAAATAGAAATTAATAATAGAAAATAAATGGCAAACAAGTGTGTGGGAGACAGAGAGGAGGAGAAAGGTATTAATGAAATTCCTATACAAACTGAAGAAGCTGAAGTCTATTTTTGTGAGCTATGTGAGAGAGATTTTGCTCATAAATCAAGCTGGTACAGACATAAGAAAGAGCATAGAGAAGCCAAGCCCACTGTATACTTAAAGCATGATAAAATATATGGAAAGTATGACTGCTTTGAGTGCCATAAGCAATACTCTCATACAAGAGACTAGAAGAAGCATCTATTAAAAGCTCACAAAAAAGAAATAGAAGTTGAGAATCATTAAGTTGAGCTGAAGCTTCTCAACAAAAGAAAAGCGAGGGAATATTCTAAGGCCATCGTTCCTTAATAAGCAAGAGATTTAGAGTACAGTAGGAAGGCACGCTACCAACTGACCTCTGAAATAACAAAAATTATGATCAAGATTCAATACAAGAAAATACCGGTTCTTGCTTAAATTGACCTAGATACTTCTCTTTAAAGCTACCTAATATTAGAAGACTCCTTTGATAAGAAAGTTATCAACGATCATGAATACGCATTTAAGGTGTCCCTTCAACTATCTCTTAAGTGATGATAAATATTAGATGGAGTTTACAAATGAGTATCAAGTACTCACTCAAGCAAAGTTAAAAGAGTTTAGTTACTTAATCAAGCTAGATGCTGTTCTCCTTGCCAAGGATCATGTTGCTTTCAGACTCCCACTCTAGGAAATGACCCTTAGAGATTCCATAACAGATCAAAGGAATCATAAGTAACTTGGATAAAAAGCAACTCGGACCGTATAAGGTATTAAAGAGCTTCATAAGTTAAGTTTTGCTCACAGAGATTTGAAGCCAGAAAAAATAATGATAAACTTCTCACCTGTAATAGCAGCAATAATCGATTTCAACAGAGCCTAAAGAGTGGAAGTATCAAGGCTTAGAACTGTAATGAGAACGCAAGGGTACTATCCAGAAAGAGAAGACTGGAGAGATGGAGACTTTTAGTGGGATGTGTTGGCTTTAGCAGCAATAATAATAGAGTGCGATAAGCCTCGTAATGAATACTACTCTACAAGATGCAAGAAGGATGCTAATCAAAATCATGCAATTTATTGACAAAACAATAGTATCTCAATCAATGAAACAAATGGCAGAACCAATAATAATTAAACCAAACTCAAGATCAGACATATCAATAGAGCAGATAGAGTTGTGGTTAAGTAATATAAACTTCAGACCTCTCCCACATGATCCAAAATTGCATTTTGAGTGATTAAATTAAAAAACATTTACAATATATTTCATAATAAAACCTATTAATAACCCAACTCCTTACAAATTCCCTAAAAATCAAAGCTCTTTTAAACCTCATTAAGGGGTATTGGGGTTTTGATTCCCACTCCAACTGCCTAGGTATTCTTCATCGATGTTATACCAAAATATTACAGTATATTCTATCCATTTTTATTTATTGCAATACTTTTAGACATTAAGACTTAATTCCATGGCTAGTTGATGATGGATTATTTGTATTTTAAGGTTATTTATTGTTGTTTTAATTTGACTGAAAAATATTAGTGTTATTTTGATTGGTTATTGGTTCATCCTCCTCATAATCTTTTGTTCTCTTCACTTATTTATAAAAGAATTAAAATTATAAGAACACTTTATCTTTTTCCTAAATTACTCAAAATATAGGAGCACATAAAGTTTCGTCATGAAATTTTTGAATGTGTAATATAAGTTGAAATAATTAATGTCTTATTTAGATTATTTATTCTATAACTGAGTATTTATTCTATCAAAATTTTTGCTTTCTCATTGCAACACTCTCTCTCCAGGACTGACTGAATTCATCCAATATATTCATAAAATCATCTTAGAAGTATTCTACCTTTTTATTGCTTATGTGTTACTAGATGTAGACCTAAGCCCATACCTCCATGCTTTATTAGAGGTAGTGCCCCACCCAATATAGGATTATTAAATTAGCAGTTAATTCTAGGGTCTTACTAGAATATTAAACTAAATACTGTAATTTAGTATTTAATAGTGAAGTTTATAGAATCTCATTTAAGTTATTAAACTATTTCTCAGATTACTTAAGATAGTTGACAAACTCTGATTAAATATGGATCTATTGTCTATTGGTTTTATTGCTAATGTTGTTGTGGGATTAATTCCTATTCTCTCTGGTTTTTGAAACCAATTTTTGTCATGCTTTCTCTGGTTCAAAGTATGAAATAACTGGTTTAAATTATTAGTTTGATAAAGAAATATTAGATCTTTTCATGTAAATAGTAATTTTGTTCATTAATGTCGGCTACTTCAGGATCAACATCTCTATCAGATTGATGGAAACAAAAACTTGATTTATTATAATTAATTTCTTATAATAAAACCATAATTTAATTATTTATATATATTTGATTGAAATGAAACTGAACAAGACTAAAAAATATATATCAGAACTAATAAATTACTTACTCCTGTTGTATCTTATGAGACAAATCGAGCTTTCCAAATTCTAATATAGAAATTTTTAATACTACACTTATTCCTTTTACTAGTGGCATACTATTTTTTTATTTTTTAAGATTTATTAGAAATGAGCGTGCTTTCTTATAATTACTAGTGAAGCTGTTCTTACTATAGTTAGCTTAATCTTTTAGCTATTAAAACTCGGATGTTGGTATTGTGAATTATTTTGCAAACTTTTGTCTAATAGAAGTCATTGCTATTCAATTTTTCATAATTTATCATATTTTGTTAATTAATTTCTATTCAAGTTGTTGATTTTTTACTACTAAGTTTCTTGCTTTCATCAATCACTCTCTTGAATTGTTGAAATCATTTTAATTCAAATACTTCTAAGCATTATGCTCAGTTAATCAATAAGGTAAAAAATAAAATACACTTAATACTCTAAATCTTGTTATTTGGGAAATTAGTATATTCTTATTTTTAATATCGAGCATTTCGACTTAAAAAAAACTAAGAATATTAATCATAGAATAGAATTTAAGAAATTTTCATATCCATCCTTTATTTTATAAAGTGCAGCTCCTATAGCTGGATGTGATGAATTTTATTGGACCCATCGCTTAACACATTAATAAATTATTCTTGGTCAATAGATCCATTGTCATAATATGTGGATTACTATTTATATTACTTGTTGTGTTATCATAGTAGTCTTTATTTTGAGGGTAAATTATTTGATTGTGATATAGCTTGTATTCAATAATTTTTATTGCTAATTCTGCAATTTTAATTTGCGAAGTCATTTGGTAATTCAGTGGCATGTTTTACATTTTTATTTAAGCCATTATTTTGTCTAGTTTTTCGTTTCTATAGCCTTCTATTTACTTTAGGTAGTCATTCATTTTCAAAGTCTACCTGTGATTTTATCTTGTTATAAGCTTCTTTAAATTAGTTACTATAGTTTAAGGATATGAAACTTACTGATTTATATCTGCAGATACAATTTTATCTTGGTTTCTCTATCTAAAATTACTACAAATTGTAGTGTGACTTGAGTTATTAAACAACAGCTACATTTAGCTTCAATAAGTTAATGCAACTTTACTTGTGTTGGTAAATTTTAGAACAATATTCAGATTTTATTAATCTTTGGTTCAACAAATACTCTTAAGATTTGATTCTTTAGTTCTAGCTTTATACTATGCTAAGATTAACTCTCATAAAAATTAATTTGCTATCTATTATAAATAAATTTTATTTTTAATAAATTAAATCTCATAAATAATATTTATTTCACGTATTTTAAAAAAGTAGTCTGAGAAATAATTTTACTTTTTTTTAAATTCTTATAAATATTTCTGCTAAATTATTGTATAAAATAATTTATAAGAATTTAAAAAAAAGTAAAATTATTTATCAGACTACTTTTTTAAAATACGTGAAATAAATATTATTTATGAGTTTTAATTTATTAAAAATAAAATTTATTTATAATAGATAGCAAATAAATTTTTATGAGAGTTAAATGGAAATATATTATAAATTATTCTTATAGGAATATGTATCAGAAAAGCGGCTGACGTTGTGAAATTAAAAAATAAATTCTAATACGAACCTATAAGTATATGAATGAGTAAGATTCAGGGTATTTTAGGGGGTTTTGGATTGGTATCTTGAATTTGAGAAAAAATGTGAGTATAGAGAGGATGGTCTCGGTTTGATGGTGGGAGGGGTCTCGGTTAGTTCAAATATATTTTTATTAATTTTTATCATGTCTATTTTAATTGCTAATTATTTATAAATTATTTCCTTGTGATCTAACTTTCCTCATATTTTTCTTGGATGAATTACTTGAGATATTTAGTAAGTCTAGTAATTATTAAGATTCATTGCTAGATCTCTGTGGGGTGTATGTAGTGACTGAAGTTGCAGCCATTCTTTATTTATTACGTTTATAATACAATAATACTAATAATTTAAAATTTTGAACAGAACAAATTCTAAATATCTTCAAGAATTTCGGCAATATCTTATGATTTAATTTTAAACGAATAATTAAATTTAATTAAAATAAATTTATTTATAATATTTATATTTGAATCTGTTCAATTCTTCCACAAGACTGTCATCTTTCTTGGAAGACCTAATCCAAATTGATAAATGACTCGACTCTGAATTCCACAATTGCCTATAAATAACTTAAATAAGTTTTTTTTGAGAATTTTGATTCATCTGACTGGGTTGATTATTTTAATTTAGTTTAAATTTGATATCTCTCCCTATTTAGCTAACTCTCAAAAGCATTTTATTTAAAAGAAATAACCTTTCTTTGCAGATACATTCTCTTGTAGTATATAATTTAGCTTTATTACTGGTTGGAAACAGATTATTAGCTGTTGCCAGAAGATCGATAATCATTTAATTAGAATCCGTAATTTTCACTCGCTAAATTATTCAAATTTTGTAAGTTATTATTGTTGAATGTTTTCCCATACTACTCGTCATTCCATTTATGTTCACAAATTACAGAGTGGTAAATGATTTTCTCAGATATTACGGCTTTTTATTAATTTATTATAATTATTATTATAATCTGCTTAATTCTTATAAAAAGACTAAAAACATAAACTATTTTTTAACGATTTCTTAACTGATAAATATTTTTTTATTGATAAAATTGAAGAATTCAACAGATCTATATTTAAATTATGGTCCTTTCTAATGTTAATTTTGTCAAATCTTTTTTAAATAAAAAAGAAGTTTTGCATACTAATATTCTTATTCATTATTCCTAATAATAGCAAATAAAATAGGGATTACTTAAGACTTAATTATTTTAAAAAATTGATTGTTATTATTATTTTAAATATTTAACTCTCTATGACTTTTCCAAAGTAATTAAAAATAATAATCGAAAAGAAAAGATTTCAATATAATTTTTTCAAAAGCAAATTAAGATAAACTTATTATAAAAACTTAATAGTAATTAATTGACAAAGAAAAGATCCAAAAAAAGAAGGAATAGTAGAGAAAAAATAATCTGACTCTAAATAGCATTCAATAATAATAATCAGGCACTAATTAAAAAATTTATTTATTTTTGAATATGAATATGAATATCAATAAGCCAAAACAAAATATTAAAGGGTTCTGCACATATGCTAATTATATCTATTTTCTAAAAAATTATTGGTGTGCAAAGGTAAAATATTAAAATTATTTTTATAAAAACGGGTGTTGACGTCCGTGCCTCCCAGCACCGTCAGGGCCTCCCACCAACGTCAGGGCCTCCCAGAGAGGGGGTGACGGCCGTGCCTCCCAGCAACGTCAGGGCCTCCCAGCAAAAGTCAGGACCTCCCAGAAGCATCATGGCCTCCCAAAAGTTAATATAATAAAGATATTAAAGTCTTTTTATATAATTAAATTAAACTTTAGTTTAGTTCAAATTATACTAATTTTTAAATAAAAATTACTTTTTAATTACAAACTTAAAAAGACACTAATATAATTTTACTATTATTTTTCAAAAGTTAACTTTTCAAAAATTTATTTTATTAATAAATTATTCTCATTTTTTAGAATGATCCAAATTTCCTTAATATTCTATTAAATTTTATTTTTAAGAACTCAAAATCATATCGCAAGTATGATCAATATTTAGAATAGTGATATCATTATTTATAAATTTTAATTACAACATTATTTCTAAAATACGTTAGATTCTAAAATTGATATCTAATTTAGATCCTTATAGATAATGTTATTTTTTACACAGGTTTATCCTTTGAAAAATAGTGTATTTTGACAATATCTATACTTTAAACCTTTTCATTTATTTGCTTACATTTACACATTACACTTAAAAATTTAATTGTTACTATCTTCAATTATAATAAAGCAATTTAACATAGGAAATTTTGATATTTTCTTGAAACTAGTAATTATAATTTTAAAAATTATATTCAAAACCCCAAAACCCCTTAGTGAGGTTTATAAGTGCTTTGATTTGTAGGGTATAGTTGGGGTCTTATTGGGGTTAGTAGAGAAAACGCAAGTTTTATGTGAATTTAATGAATATTTAATGAGTATTAATGTGCTTAATTCAAACAAATTTTATCTGCTTATCTTTGTGGTATCTCTTGAACTTAGCTCTCTTTAATGTTTCAAGTATATCTTCTAATGATGATCTTGGATATGCTGGAGCTCTTACTATGATCATCTCAACCATTTTCTTAATCTAATTGCATACATCTTCTTGCTTTATATGTTTAACAGCCATGCTTATTGATTACTTTTCTTGCTTTGTTCCGAAGTACGACATACTTTCCATATCGCACTCTAAAATAATTGCTGCTACCGCCCAGACATCCCACTAAACAGAGCCATTAGCCCACTTCTCTCTTATTGGGAAGTACCCAGGTGTGCCTAGCATTTTAGCTAAAGTCACTATTTCTTACCTTATTGCTCTATTGAAATCAATGACTACTATTTCTAAAGGACAGAGATTTAGCATTACATTTTCTGGCTTCAAATCTCTATGAACATACCCTAGATCATGCAGCTCTTTCACACCCTTGGTCATTTCCGTGAGTATCTCATTCAAGTCATCTGGGTATCTATTATGGTAGAGATAATCTCTGAGAGTCATTTCAAATTTCTTGAGTCGTAGTGCAATAAAACCATGTCCAAGAATAACTCCATCGAGTTTAAGCAAGTTCTTGCATTACCTTTTATGAGCCTCTCTTAGTATTATGTATTCATTGGCAAACTCATTTTGATACTGCTCGTTCCTAATAAGATATTTGAAAGGATATACTTTATAAGCATACTCATCAACTACTATGAGTTTTGCCTTGTTAGGCACATCAATATGTAAATAGTTGTCAATGCAAAAACTGAGATCTACTGCATTTAATGCAGGTATATACATAGCTCTCTCTTACAAGTATGCTATATATAATTCATTAGCTGGTTGGTTCATTGACTCAAAACGTTTCTGCTTCTTAAGTCTCTCTTCCTGCTCTCTTTTAAGACTCTACAGTATTGGACTTTCTCTTGGCTGGTATAAGTTTTTATGTTTCTTTATCTTGCATTAAAAACTCACTTAAATGATGTTTTTGCATGTGTCTTTTAACTTTAGCTGAGTGAGTGTAAGACTTCATGCAAGTCGTGCACTAATACCTGCCATCGACCTTTTCGTGCTTAAAATATATCTTAGCTCTCCCAGAGTGCATCTCTTTGATGTGCCTCTTCAAGCTCGAATCAGTTGAGAAGAAATTTTAGCATTCATCACATTAGAATTCTTTAATCTTTTCTAGTGGGAGATGTTCTTTTAACTCCTCAACATCTTCGATTAGCGTTTAAATACTTATCTCTGCTCTCTGCTTCCTGATATTTATTTCTAGAACAAACACCTCTGATTCAAACTCAAGAGCTTTAAGCTCTGGCTCCTTTTCAATGTATATGATCTCTGGCTTCTTAGTTTATCCAAAGTTTAGCTAAGATTATCCACTGCCAAGAGAGACTGCTTTGCGATTTAAGTTAGCCGCCATGTTTAAATTCAAATTTAAATTTCTATTATAAAGCTCTAATAACCTCTCTAGTTATAGTAACTTTGTATAGGAGTTGGTACTGCAACAACAATGGGTGATTCTTAGGCGTTAGACATCATATTTATACTAAGTTTATAACTATAAATTTTCTAAATTCATGCTTAATATTTTTAATTTTGGTACCAACTTAGAAAAAATTCAGGTTGGTACTGGTACCAATTAGGTTTTGAACCATATTGGAACTTTTCCATTAAAACCTCATTAGTTTAAAACTAGGTACTAATTAAGTTTTGGTACTATTAAATTGGTACCAATTAAAATTAAACGAATTTAGTACCAGTACTAATTAAATTTAAACAAATTTAGTACTAATTTAATGGAACTAAATTGATAAAAATGGAGCTCCATCACTGCAGTTTGTTACAGCTTCTGCAAACTTTCTCCACGTATCTTTGCAGGGTTGACCTCCTATAAGATGCCCATATTTAATAGTAAGATTTTAAACAATAGGATCCAGAAGTCTATAAGTTATAATTTGAAATTCATTAATAGGAAGAGGAACAAAGATGGAATCACTCAATGATCAAATGAAAAGAGTCGAGGCTCAAGAAATGATATCAAGATTCAGAAGTAAGGAAGATCTCTATCGATACCTAACTTTACATGGTAAGATAACTTGATGATTATTAACATATTAAACAGTTGGTTTATTCCTTCCAACGATGGAAGGTACCAAAATTTCATTCTTGAAAGCAATACTTTGTGAGAGAAGAAAGCTTTTAAAAATAAAGAGATTAAACTAATCGAAATTCCTAACTACCCTGAGATTTCAGTCACTAATCTTTATGAGGATGCCATGTAAGATGAGGAAGTGGTAGTTTACCTTCCTACCAAGAAACAACTCTCTAATAAACTCCCAGAGAGGAACTTCTTCTTTGGTGTTCTTGGTACAATAAAAGAGGATTATCTCAGAGAAATTATTGAAGAAGCACATAAGAAACGATATTCTATTTCTCCTGAAGACTAGAAGAAGCAAGGCATTCTTATAAGCTCAGCTTGGCTAGAGGAACTTAAGAAGCATCCTTATCTTTCAAGTAAGCTTTGACATATAACTTTGTAGGAAAATCTGGCACTGGTATATATCTTATGAAAGAGCATGCTAAGGTTCATAGAGAGAGAAAGTCACAGAAAATTCATGAAGTGAGCAAGAGACTTTATAAAGATGTTTAAAAGCCAGATGAAATGAACATAGATGCAGGAGCTGGCACAAAGAGAAGAAATATGGGCCCAAACAAGCCATAAGAAGAGGAGAAGAAAAGAGAAGCCAAACCCATTCATGGGCCAGTTTAATATGTGAATATATTCATTCGTTTAAATCTAAAACTTATTTATAAACATTCATTCTTCCCTTTCTCGCACAAATTGTTGTCTTATCTACGCTCACTCTCTTACAGCTGCTTTGAATCAAGTCTACTGTATCGATGGGCAAGTCATGCATAAGATGATACAGCAGAAGCTTCTTGTAGTGAGTCTTTATTTAACTCCAGTAGAATTCTATTCCATTAAATTAAGGGCTGTAAGGAACGTTGTATACAGGAGTTATGTTTAACTCTTCATAAGCTTTCTTAGACTCCTTAGTCTTATGAACTGATAGGTTATCAACAAACAGGATGATCTCTTGGTTGCTATACTTCTCTCTGAGCTTATGTAGGAACTCTATATACTACTCTCGCTTAATAGAGCGAGGGTGAATCACATAACTCTCTAAGCCTGAATCTTCACTTATACCAGCTAAAATTGCATGAGTGACTACCTTTACTTTTTAGTCATAAACTTCTATGTTATCATACTTCTTGTACCATGACTTATTAATAAAAGTGTTGAACGTAAACACAGCTTCATCTGCATGTATGAACTTGATGTTATTATCAATAGCTCTCTGCATTTAATCATAAATATAGTTTAAATTATTGCTATAAAATGGCACTGTAAAATCAATCACTCTCTTAACTCTGTTGACAGTCTTGAAAGTAATACCATTTCGTCTATAAATATTGGCTATAGTCTAAAGAGAGATACGCATGTCTGGAAACTTGCGATGAAACATGACAGCTCGTTAGTCAAGAGGAAAGTGAGCCCAATACTTTAATGTCTTAGAGTCACAGAGATAGTCAATATGGACCTGTGAGAACTTTTATTTTCTTGCAGGATGTTTTCAAGAGCCTGAGTTATAATGTTAAACAGCTAACAAGCAATGATACCTAACGGTTGAGGCACTCTTGTGTAGGAGTCTTGCTATGGCTGTATAATTCAACACTGGTTTGACTTAGTCTATATTAATACTTGTACCATACCTAAGCTTAAGCAGTAAATCTAAATATTACTCATCATAAATAGACCCTAAATTTCGCTAATTTCTATTTCTCATTTTGCAAATTGACCTAATTTCTCTACTAACCCCAATAAGACCCCAACTATACCCTACAAATCAAAGCACTTATAAACCTCACTAAGGGGTTTTGGGGTTTTGATTGTTATACATTAATTTTAAGTTTATATTCATTTATCATTTGTTTTAAAACTAACAATAATCTAAATACTTAACTAATTACTAAAATAATTAGCGTTAATCTCTCAAAAATTTCTATATTAACGATTTTTAATGAATATTTTTTATTATTTTTGATCTCTTAAACATTAATAATATTTATCATTAATTAACATCCGAATTTTATAAATTTATGGTACATATATTAATATATGCGTATTTTTTAAGGAAGTTGAAATAAAGGTTTTTAGTTTGTACAATTTTAATGATGATTATTAAAGATTAGATAACTGTCTTTAGCGACAAAATATCATAGGAAATATAGATATATGCAAAATAATTGAAAGTTTATTGCGGTTACAGTTTCAAGTGAAACAGTAAATAGAAATTGATAGTTTACAGTTTAAAAAGTAACTTATATTATACTTTAAATTATTGAAAATGAAAAATTCATAATACTAGTTCTTAAAATAATGAAAAAAAATTAGTTAGTTGTCCTCAATATTACCATTTAATTTAGTTTAAATTCATATATCAATATATTTTATTTTACCTTAATTCTTTAATAATTTGTATAAACTATTAGTTAAAATGTTAAATTATCATTTAATTAGATAAATATTTTATTTAGCAATATACTTTTTGTATACATTAATCAATATCCTAGGTTATTAATTATAAAAATATGCATTTATATTGTTTAGAAGATTTAACGAGACATTGTTTTCTTAAATATGTTGAAAAGTTAATTTATATTAAGCAAGTATAATTAAAATGGGGAGACAGTTAAAAATAAATCAAAAAAGAGATCAAATAAAATTATGTTCATATCAATATACATGTGTTAAGATAAAACAGTCACTAATTTGAAATATGTTTGAGTAGATCCTTATTTAACTTTAATTAATTAATTAACTATCTAAAAATGGAATTTTTGTTTTTTTCAACTTTTCTGATTTATTTCTATTTTAGCGCAGTGATCAAGTTGATGCTGTAGCCGATCTCTAAGTTTTTCATAAATTTTTCATAGATATCTTCAGGATATCTTCCTTGAAAAATAAAAAGTGTGGAGAGTGTGGAGTTTAGCATCTCTAATAACAGTGGAAATAGCATCAATATCACCAATATTCTCAAAATCAAGCATTATTAGGAGTCTGATTGAAATTCTAGAGAATTTCAAAATTTTGCATCACTGATTTTTTCATCGTTTTCAACAACATTATTTTCATCATCATCTTCAATATTAGGTCTCACATCTATGAATTGAAGAAAAACAAGATGTTTTAGAAAAAATCTCAGACTCCTAATAATGCTTGATTTTGAGAATATTGGTGATATTGATGCTATTTCCACTGTTATTAGAGATGCTAAACTCCACACTCTCCACACTTTTTATTTTTCAAGGAAGATATCCTGAAGATATCTATGAAAAATTTATGAAAAACTTAGAGATCGGCTACAGCATCAACTTGATCACTGCGCTAAAATAGAAATAAATCAGAAAAGTTGAAAAAAACAAAAATTCCATTTTTAGATAGTTAATTAATTAATTAAAGTTAAATAAGGATCTACTCAAACATATTTCAAATTAGTGACTGTTTTATCTTAACACATGTATATTGATATGAACATAATTTTATTAAATCTCTTTTTTGATTTATTTTTAACAGTCTCCCCATTTTAATTATACTCGCTTAATACTCCTTTTGTAACACACCTGCATGTTACCCAAATTCCTAAAAGAGTCTGAAATAAATTCAACCTCAATTAATACATTTGTAAAAAGAGGAAAATTACTAACAATACACCAATGTAATTTTTCTCTATTATTTGTTTGGTATTTGGGCACTCACCCAAATTTTAGGGAAAAAAATTTTTTTTAATGAAACTGTAAAACTAATGAAAAAAAAATTTTTAATTCTAAAATTTCTATAAAATTATCATTGTTTTGTTGGTTAAAAAAATGTGGGAGGCCATGACGTTGGTGGGAGGCCCTGACGTTGCTGGGAGGTCCTGACTTTTGCTGGGAGGCCATGAAGCCCTTTGGGAGAACCTGACGATACTGGGAGGCCCTGACGGTGCTGGGAGGCACGGACGTCAACACCCATAAAAACTATATCTACTTAATATTTAATGAAGTTAATATGAGTAAATTTAAATATAATAACATTTTAATCATAAATAAAATTATTAAAACATCTTATCAGAGTTATGAATGCAGTCAATTATTGATTATTCTTTATATTAATGGGCATTGAATAGCTTTTATAAAGATTTTATAAGATTATCCTTCACTTGATAAATAATATTGCTTTATAAAGGAGATAGATATATTCCATTTTTATCAAATTAAATTTAAGATTTGTGATGACTTTTTTTTAACTTATAGTAAAAATCTAATATTTGATTTATGTTAAATTAGAGCAATTAAATTGAAAAACTTTAGAAATATGGACTAACAATGATTTTTAAAGTCATCAAAAATATTTAATTACAAATAAATGAATTTGCTTTCTTGCTCTACATCAATCTATTTTAGTTTTTATCTTAGATTATATATATACAAATATATTTCATTTATATATTAATTCTATAAATTTAAATTAAAAATATTTATGATTTATAATTCTTTTGTCATATGACCTTGTATTGTTGTCCTCTTAAATTACTTTTATTTTATCATATACCATATTTATTAAGTAATATGTTTTTAAAGAGCAATACTACTTGCTATTTATAGTGGACAATTAGATATATTTTATATCAGTCTTAATTTATAAATTGAGAAGGTATAAAATATATGGTTGTAAATTATATTTCTCATTTTTATCTCTTTATTTTATATCATATCTCTTATTTCTTAGATTCAGAGATTAAGAGTTATCGAGAAAAGCTTGCTTAATTTTTCTTTAGTAAGCTTATTTCCTTTACTCCTTAAGAAATTTGGATTTAAAATTTTATATTACTAACAAAAACTTAAATATTTGATTCTAAATTTTCCTGCATAACTATAATTAAAAAAATGAATTGATTACTATTTTCTTATAAAATTTAAACTGATTTATCTTTATTAAAGCTTTGATAAATTTGAAATATACTTGATTAGTTTTTTCTTAATCTCTCAATTTAAACTCTATTCTTGTATATTTATATCTTGAACACCTGAAAAATATCTAAACTTCTTCTACTCAAATAAAGTCTTGTCTTCTTTTTAGATGATTGATAAAGTATAATAATCAATATTACCATGATCTTTATTTACTAAAAATATTTGAATCATTTATCAGAATCTTTTCTATTCATTACAGCATAAATGCTCATTTCTTATTTAGCATCTCTATTTATAATTAAATTCTTGTTTCATATGATTGGTGTGAGATGTATGCTTATTGATGTTGAAAGAGCATGATTATTAATTATTTAAATCTCTTGAAAGTGTTAATTTAAGAAATATATTGATAGTCGAGTCTAATGATGGTCAACTTATATCCTGAAATGAATTCTAAAATGATATATTAGATGTTAACAACAGTGGAGGTTTTTTTAAAAATATGACAGGTATTAAATTGAGTCCTGTCTTTATTTTCAAGGAATGAAAGCTAGGTAAACCAATTTAGCTTTCAAGAAGACGCTAAGATCCTATCTTCTTTCTTCTCAATATCTATTTCTTATTTTTATTCACTATTTTTATTCTACTGAAATAGAATCGCAATTATTGTCTCCTGAATTCCAAGTATCTGCTGCTTTAATTTTTATTTCTAAATTTATTTTGCTTTTTATATTTCTAAAACTTTAGAACTCGGACTAGAACCACTTATTACTATTAGCAATATATCCCCAAAACTTAAAATGATTTGCAATATAATTCCATCCAGCTTATATAAAATCTTTCTATATATTACAAATATTTTCAAATGAGTTAGTAATCTCTCTTGAAATTTTATAATGAGTGGCAATTATTTTAATATTCATAGTTTTTATTGAAAACATTTATTAGAAATATGGAAGCATCTAATCTCTCTCTGTCATTATTATATAAATATATCTAAAAATACTATAAATAAAGTATTTTTAAAATGTGAAAAATTAAATAAATAATACAAATTTCAATTAACAAATACCTAACTGTCCTTAATTTTGTATACTCCCAGATAAAATTCTAACTATTTTACTTAAACTGACTTGAATTTACAACTGTTCAATTGTTAATTATCTTTTAAAATCACAATTAATTTTTTTATTTTTTATGCTTGATGTTTTAGTTCTGTATATTTTTATGTTATTTACAAGAGGGATTAATTTTATTAGTTTATTTGCGTCATTTTATAATTCTTCATCAATTGTTATAAGTCCTGTCAATTGCACTAGTTTATTATAAATCCCCAAGATTAAAATTTAAGCGAATTTGTGAATGTTTAATTAATTAATCAATAATAAATAAAATGTTTGAATATATATATATATATATAATCTTGAGCATTCAAAACCCCAAAACCCCTTAATGAGGTTCATAATGGCTTTGATTTGTAGGGAATTTGTTAAGGGTTGGGGTTATTAATAGGTTTAATGTGAAATTTATAGTAAATGTATTTAATTTAATCACTCAAAATGCACCTTAGGATCATGTGGGAGAAGTCTGAAGTTTATCTAACTTAACCACAACTCTATCTACTCTATTGATATATCTGATCTTGAGTTTGGTTTATTTATTATTTACTCCATTTGTTTTATTGATTGAGATACTCTTGTTTTGTCAATAAATTGCTTTATTCTTTGTTTAGCATCCTTCTCGCATCTTGTTTAGTAGTATTCATTGAGAGGCATATCGCACTCTATTATTATCGCTGCTAAAGCCCACACATCCCACTAAAAGTCTCCATATCTCCAGTCTTCTCTTTCTGGATAGTACCCTTGCGTTCCCATTACAGTTCCAAGCCTTGATACTTCCACTCTTTAGGCTTTGTTGAAATTGATTATTGCTACTCTTACAGGTGAGAAGTTTATCATTATATTTTCTGTCTTTTAATCTCTGTGAACAAACCTTAACTTATGAAGCTCTTTAATACCTTATACGGCCTGAGTTGCTATTTATCCAAGTTACTTATGATTCCTTTGATCTCTTATGAAATCTCTTAGGGTCATTTCATAGAGTGGAAGTCTGAAAGCAACATGATCCTTCGCAAGGAGAACAGCATCTAGCTTGATTAAGTA